>NMRB01003174.1:26421-74054 GCA_002633025.1 Notospermus geniculatus
ACCCCCCCCCCCCCCCATAGCTGCGTATGTCATACTTGAATGATCCCTAGTGACTGTCATCGGTGTCAGGTCGCACGTATCCTTGGCGTGCGATTTTCAAGAGGTCAACTAATTTGAAATTTGAACTCTCTGCGTCCGATCGCAGCCAGGCGCAGACCCAAGGGGGGAGGTGCTCCCGCCGCACGTCGCCCCCCCTTTCGGCCAACAAATCTGTAAAATCTACCGTGAAATTCTGAAATTTGGAGCAAATCATTGAAATTCACCGCAGATTTCAATGTTTCTAGCACAGTGCGCCCACCCTTTCCCGAAATCCTGGCTCCGTCCCTGGCGGCGATCTACATGTACCAATGAATGAAGAGTTCTGCTGTCATGGGATCAACGGCTCATATTTATGCATCCAGAGGCGCTGAATTCAAAATGCAGCGGTGCCATTCCAGAGCTGAAAATAGACTAAGCTGTTGTTACGAAATGACTCATGAAGCGTCGCACAAACATATTATCGCGAGATTATTTGACAGTCCCGCGATAGGACACTGACAAAATCGTAGGCCTACGACGGGATTGGTGTCTAAAGGCTAGTTTATACTTCGACGCACGACCATCGGCGTCCGACGCGCGATCAAAATCTGGACGCCGACCTAATGAAGTAGGCTTTTGTCGGCGTACAGATTTTGATCGTGCGTCGGACGCCGATGGTCTTGCGTCGAAGTATAAACTAGGCTTAACGCAAGGTCGTGCGTCGGTCGCCAGCGATGGTCGTGCAACGAAGTATGAACCAGGCTTTATGAGGGGATTCGCTGTCACGGGCCACATTAGTGAGGTTAAGATCCTGAACGCGAACGACAAACATGAACGCGAGTGACGTCAGTAGGCAGCCACGTGACAAACCCACTCGCGTTCGAACGCCGTTTCTTGTACAGGAATTTCTCTTCCTAAATCTATTGTCCTGAAGGAGGTGTTGAGCTCAGGTGATTTGAATGAATAGCCTAGACAGATCTTCTTAAGGAGGTCTTGGCTGAACCCCATATTCAAGGAATCAATCCAATAGGCATGATGTAATGTTTGTAGAGGGGTGAGTTCGGCCATACTCAATTATGCCAGCAACACTGTTCCCATTGCATAACTACTAACCGTGGCCAATAAAGGCTGGCATTGCGCACTGCTTCTCGCCATCCGATTGCGTTCTCGGAAGAGGTGAACGTAGCAACAGGCGATTTGTCGTTTGAACGTGGCATACGAACGAGAATTAAATTGGGTCACATGGGTTTCGTTTGCGGATAAAACCATGAAATACTTCAGTTCCATTCGCATTACTGGAGACCACTGTGACCTATATATACGATCCTCCGCTGAAATAGTCCGGACCTGCAGGTGGCAGAGTCAGTGAGATGAAACCGTCTGACCTCAGCGTCGGAGACGTACCAACTACCATTGTATAAACTACCATTGTTCGCGACACACGTACAATGCATGCCCAATTACTTAAACAATAGAAGGCGTTCACGTTCCTGGTTAATTCACTTCTTAACCAGATATACGCGATTTTTTCACGGGAACGACAATGACGTCATTCCCGTTCACGTTTGTCGTTCGCGTTCAAGATCTTAACCTCTCTATTATGTCCTTACAGCAACAGCATACAGTTAGGGAATCGGACCAGGACCAGACTATCACATGTATTGTGAAGTTTGGAGACATAGTTTCAGGAGAGCCGATGACACATGTTGAAATGGAATTTGGTAAGTATCAAAATGGCCGGAAAACGTAGTTCTTTGTCATGTTTGTGCGTACATGTATAAAGCTACGAATACACCATTGATTTTCAACTTGGTTTTGCAATAACATAATTTAGATTGAGATGGAAGCGATTGGGTATTCAACATGCCCATTGAGAAGGAGGCGACCATTATAGTAAGCCAAAGCCGGAAAAATGGAGAACGACATTTTCACTGTGCAGAACGCATGCTGTTTTCATTTCAGAACGAAGTTTGTGACAAATAAGTCACAAATAATTAACATCCAAGTAAACAGGAACATGTGATGTCCATGTACATACATGTATTGCATAAATTATAATTACGTTATTTCTTATACTTCGGTTAAATTGTGCATGAAGAGGCAGACACCAGGCGGGCAGATGGCGATGCGATATAATAAGGGGTCTGATCACCACCGAGCGAAATTGGCTGCCGCCGGCAGGTGTATGCGGGACAGAGATCTGTGGAATCTTTTGTCTCTACTGATGAGCTCCCTATATCAAACCGGTTTGATTTTGTAGCGAGAGCAATCGCTTGTCCGCCGAGTTATCACAAACACCACACACCCATAAACGACGTCGAATTGGCGGAACCAGCGGAAACAGCGGAACTTGAAGGAAACAACATAAATATGTTGTTTTAGAGCATTTTTTAAAGAAAGGATATCTTACCATCGATACCATCATCCGGGTCCAGTTCCTGAAACAACGCTAACTCAGCGATAGCCCTTAGCGTGGCGTTAAACCCTAGTTAACGCCATGTTAACTTTAACGTGGCGTTAAGCGGGTTCCAGAAAGAGCGATAGTCTGACAATGGCGCTAAGTCAGCGTTAAAGTTAACACCTGCATGACCCACCTCTAGCCAGCGATAAGTCAGCGCTAACTTCCATATTCTTTTCTTAGATGGCCCTAAATAATGCATTTTACGGCAATTATGTGTATATTTTTTCCATATAATGACCTAAACTATAAAATTAGGGACAGAAAAAGAAATATGAAATATTCACAAGTTGGCTGACTGCCTCTAACTTGGAAGATTTTCTATTTTTCACATACTAGCCCCAAACTTGCCCCTCACTGTCAGAAAATCCTCTGCTGCATGCTGCACTCAAGAAACTGACTCAGGAAAACTTGAATTTGGTGGTTTCTCCCTGTTTTCTTGACAGGCTTGACATGGTTGCTCCAGTGGCTGCCATCTTGAATTTACAGTGTCAAGAAAACATATCCCTAGCAACTAGCGTTAAAGCGAATGGCTCGCGGGGTTTGTTGTGGCGCCATGACAGTTGGTTATCAATATCAAGCACCATTTTGAGAAAAAAGCAAAAGAAGGAGTTTAGTTTAATGGGAAATGCATTAGACAACCAAACTTCGGAGGCGTATTCTGCAAAATCTGCCGCTTCAAAATCAATGGGAGTAGTACAAAATGTAGATCTTGACCTACTGAATTTGAAAACGTCATTAACCCATTTTAACAAATTTTTAATAGAACCTCGTCCCCAGTGTTTACATTCGCATATTTGCACAGGTGTTGCATATGGCTGGAGCACGGCTTTGCCTGGAGGCTAGATTCACTCTCTATGGAAGGTACCACCAAAAATGTAAACAAATCCCGAGAGTCATTCGCTTTAAACATGGCGTAAGCTGGCGTTAGGCAGCGTTAGTTATCGCTGGTGCTAACGCTGTCTCTGGAACCACTATCCTAGCGCCACGTTAGCTATCGCTGGCTAACGTGGCGTTATCCCTAACGCCATGTTAAATTTAACGCTGTTTCAGGAACTGGGCCCTTGACGATTAGATAATCAAAATTGTAATTTTGTTAAAATTACGATAACAGAAATGGTTTGCAAAGTAGGCCTAATCCTCAGGAATTTCCTGGTCATGACGTCAGTCAAGAGACCATCATCCGTGATTATCAGGTAGGCCTAAGCCTACTACCGGATGAGCCTCCAAAATATGAGCATTTGTTTATCAGAGTTTATTTTGTATTTTTCGTGTTATGATATCGAGTTATCCATCGCCATGTCCATTACTGGCCCTAAAGGCCTAAGGCATGCTACAGTGTATGGCGTGTCAACTGCGCTGGTCAAATCGAATTGTTAGGTGCCGGAAAAAAACTAGGTCTACGGTAGGCCATGACCATGTTGGCCTACCGGTAGCCTTGCCTAGACCAAGCATGCCTAGGGCCTACCTGTAGGTCTCACTCCGCACATCATGACTGCAGCCGCGTGCTGCTTATACTAGTGTCCCACTGGCGACGTCTTCCCACGACAAGGGGCGAATCTGAAGTCTGCGACATTCCCTCGACAAGCTGCGATATTTAGCATTAATGTGTTTCGCATAGGATCATGGAGCCAGAGAATCACCGCGAACATAGACGACAGTCCACGAAGAGGAGGTTTTTTCATTCGTCCCTTGTCGCAGGCCAAAATTCGCCAGTGGGACACTAGTATTAGCAACACCGAGTCGCGTGTTGATTTCAGTCAAGAGCTAAACGAAGCAACAACGAATCACGTGTTCGTTCTATCGATTGCAGAGCAGCTTCCGCTGGTTCCGTTGTTTCCGCTGGTTCCGCTAATTCGACATGGCCCATAAACGACATCGCCTATTCTTCGGTCGCTGGCGAGAAGTTTGGCTTGCGACACCGCCCTCACCTCGCCTGTGCCACCAGCTTACACGCCAACTCGTCGACATCAACACATGAGGTGTCACGGAAGAGCAACAGCGAGTATCCCCTGAGCGTTAATATCAGGACGGTACAAAACTCAGTCGAGCCGCAAAGGCCCTTTTCTACGGCAGATTTATTTTGCGCGGGAAAATAATAGGCGATCGGGGCCCTCGACGAGGCTTCTCGAGTACCTCATTCGAGAAATCGGGCACCTCGCACAGAATTGCGTTTATCGAGAAGACCGTTCTAAGGAGATCCTCAGTGACATCCATCGTCCCGCATGAGGAGTATTGGGAGAGATCGAACATTATTCCATGAGGAACTGGACGATAGACCTAACCAAGGATCACCCCTGCCGGGTGCGGAAAACTTGGCCGACTCCACCAGGCGGGGCGGAGGGCGGACCACATTGCCTCAGACGCCGGTCGCAACCACATCCGACAACCCGACACGTCATCGAAAGCTGGCTGAAGAATGACCACGATCTCATGGCGCTCCGCTAGATGTCACTGAGGGTCTAATGAGATCCTCAGTGACATCCATCGTCCCGCATGAGGAGTATTGGAAGAGATCGAACATTATTCCATGGGACTGGCGGCGCGCCTAACCAAGGCAGCGCCGATTAACCTTGGGCACCATTGCACCCTCCACCATCTTCTCTCCTACCCCAATACTCCCCAAAACAATCCCCAATCCCAACACACCCATGACCTACTCAACGATCGCTTGCTGAACTCCGGGCATGACGACCGTGTGGCCGGGGATGGAATCTCCCGTCCCTTCCAATTGATCCCTCTTTCCCTGTAGCTCAGCTTCTCCGAAGCCAAGAGAGGAAGAAACTTAACGTCGAGCTCCCAACTAGGGATGGGATCAACACCCGGCGGCATACAGAAACACAAGATTTGCTGACCCGATAATTACCGAAGGACAGGAAATTCCATCCCCGGCCCACGTGGAGGCTAGCGCAACCACTAGGGAAGTTAACCCCGGACCGGGAGAGGAATACTACAAGTACAATTTCCACTGAGCCCGCCTCATTTTCACAGCTCTTAACCAATTAACCGCTTCGCCGCCAAAGAAACAGGCATGAGTAACCACACAAATACCCCAGAACGGGCGCACCAGCCTGTGACCGACATAATCCTACTACGGACTTCTTGACACCAGCACAACGCTAACAATGAACCAATCGATCAGGGCTTTTAGATAAATTACGCAACAAGCATCAAGGGGGAAAAGCACTACAAGCAAAGTGAACACAACACACTAACATGGCATGAAACACATACAACCGGCATAGGGCGGCCGACGTACCCAACCAACCCCATACTTTTGACTACCACCAACAAATCTTGGCTGCACTGACAAGCAATCCCCTATGATAACTATCGAAACTCAGGCCTACCACATTCCCGTCTTCTCCTCGAAAAGGAAACCAAGCCGCCTTGACGCCGAGGCAAAAGCGAAAGCCACGAAGCACTTTCTACTTCCCTTTTGTACGCCAAAAATACGCAAATAGCCCACCGAGCCTGCATTTTCCCTTCTATCCGCCTTCGGCCATTTCAGAATCATTGTCAACCCAGGCCTACGGCTGCCTGGCCTGCCATGCCTTGACCCCATATACCGCCAACATTCAATTGCCTCGCCATAACCAATGGCCTCAATAGCCAATGCCAAATATGCCAATATGCCAATATGGCTCGCCTCAATTGCCAATGCCAAATATGCCATATGCCAAATATGCCTCGCCTTAAACTCCTCGCCACAATTGCCAAAGCCAAATATGCCAATATGCCTTATAAATGCCGTCTAAAACATGCAAGCCAAGCCTAATAAACATGATAAACCAGCCATAGTCCTTATATCCACCACGTGACCAGACATGAATACGAACAACCAGTAAGCGAAAAGGGACGCCAGCCTTGAAAACTACAAAAGACGAACCAGCACGTCCGAAAGCTGGCTGAAGAATGACCACGATCTCATGGCGCTCCGCTAGATGTCACTGAGGGTCAAATTCAACCACATGAACCATATATCAGTGTTTAGCTAAGACATTGAACTTTCCATTAGTGTAATTTATTTTGGCATCAAGCAATCGAGTAGACTAGTACCTGGTCCTACCGATGGTGTCGCTTTTGAATGGTAGGACCAGTCGTGGCCGCCATTTGTGGAGGAATTCTGACAGTGACGTCACTTGAAAATTTTATGTAAATTATGTAAATTTATTCAATTCTCAATACGGCTGACGTACCAGAATGCAGATCGAAGGTGACCGACCTTTGACCCAGGAAATTCACCAATCACGCCGGGGGTTTGCCATGTTAAAAATAGAAAATCTATCAACATAATAATAGTTCACATACTTACCACCTGCGCCAGCACCGACCAATCAGAGGCACGAAGGCGGTAGGCACGCCCGGTCCTAACATATGCAAAAGCCCGATGTAAAATAGTTAGGATCGGGTACCAGTCTAGCAATCGAGTGAAGAGAAATCATTTAAGAAATTTCGTCCTACGCACAGAATTGGAGGTCATTTGGAGTAGAGCGTTGTTAAAGACATCGCCATAACTCCATAAATATTAGCGTGCACAAAACCAGCAAAACTGAATAGACGAAGAAACTATCAATCTCCAATCTGTGTTAATTTCATACTTCGGCATGGTATTACAAGTTTTTGTACGCAGTTTGAACAGCAGTAGGTAACGATTCTCGCAGCCATAACCTGGTTCCTTGGACGTCGACGTGGCGCTGATTGACGAATCTAGCAGTCAGCGCCACCGTCGGAGCCCATGGAACCAGGTTAGACAATGGATAAAGGGAAGGAGATTTCTTGAAAATGTGGTTGTGTTTCGGGGCGATTTTCAACCCCTCAGACATGCGTGCATAAAACCACGCTTCGCATGTGGATTCTTCTATGTTATAACAACCCGAATGACATAAGCAGAAGTTTCAAAATACTATTCCAAGAAATTGTACGCACTTTGAAGCACGCCTGTTTTCGAAAACACAAGGTTACCTTTCGATCGATAACTGGGCCAAAACTGAACCGATTTCGATGAAATTTTCGGCAACTTTCGTAGAGAAACATCCATCAACATGTAAACAACACGCCACCTTCAAACGCCTGACTAATCGTGCGTGATTAGTGATTGTTTTATGGCGTCTGCTCCGCCTACGTCTCTGCCTCGCTTTCGTTCAGTGATTTAGCAGTTATAGTACCGCCAAATACCGCGGCTGACACGTCGTGGCGCTGTTCATACCTTTGCGGGTCGACTGAACTAGGGATTTATAGAACAGCCTTCACCACTCTTACTTACCGATAGAATTTGAAAATTCTCATATGTAAACATTACAGCCCAAAAGAAACCAACTCTTGAGGGGACGAAACAGAAGTCAGATAATGACTTACCCGTCACATGCAGGGCAGCGAATGCAGAGGAAGGTGGTCTTCAATACAACTGGTAAGCGAATTATTAGCACAAAATCTAAAGGATTTTTCTGCGAGGAAAATCTGCCATACACACCTCCATATCATATGAAAAAGTTTCTTTAAAGACTATTACTCTGTATAAATGCAGGGGCAGATGTCAAATAAGGCCACTGTCGAAGTTCACTAAACGGTTACTTCATCGTCTTTGAAACAACCGCCCCAAACTAAACCAGCGGCACCTCCCAGCAGTCATAACTTGTGCTTCCACTAGAAAACCCGGTGTGTGTGCGGGATGCGAACTTTTTCCCTGACCCGTTGGAACATTTTGTTCGGTCTGAGAGCATTTTCACTAAAAGAAAAATACGAGATTGGAGATGCGGTGAAAAAAGTTTTGTCGTAGTCGGGAGTCGGGGAGCTTATTTGGGAGTTTCCGCACAGCCCCCGAAGCGCCAACGCGAACGCCAAACCCATTGTTCGATGCCACGAAGAGCTCACCGAACAAAAGGACAGACGTTCGCAGTGGCGTTTCGGGGCCTTTGCGAAAACTCTGTATACTCACAAAGTCCCCGTGACCTGAAGGCCCGTATGCACCAACTGATCCGAATTTGGGTCTAAGCTACAGCTTAGCTGATCCATAACTTAAGCTCTTATTTGGCTAATCCCAACTTGATCCGCAACACATTTGAGTTATAGTTGAGCTTTAGAATAGCTGAGCTATAACTTAAGCCTGAAGTCTGAGGTCTTCCAGTGCTGATTGCATGATTTTATGGCACAGGCTTTTGTCTACGATACACACACAATGACCTGCAGGGCACTTGTGATCCAATCTAAGCTGGAGCTTAAGTTGGGGGTAATCTGAGGTTGCCGGTGTCTTGCAATGGCACGTGAAACCTGCAGCAATCTGTTGATTGCTAAGACTGGATTGTTGCAATAAAATGAGCAATCTCATGTTCAACTAGACCAGAATCCACAAAGCATTGTCCTTGGTAAACCTGTACCGTTTTTTTTAAATTTCTCCTCCACAACCCGTTCTGGGAAATCCACCATGTCCATTCCCTCACGTTCTTCGATCTAGTCAAGAAACTCCATGTTTCCACCCCGGAAGTTCACTGTCTGATGAGCGAAATTGCCTTGATCCATAATTTAAACCTACCCCTTGGGTGGTTTAAACTTTTCAAGAGCTTAAGCCCAACTTCTGGATCAACTATGATTGGTGCAATAGGATCAAAATTTAAGCTGGAGCTCAAGTTGGACTTAAGCCGAATTGGGGCTAATCTGAGGTTGGTGCATACGGGCCTAAGGGCCTGCAAATCCTTTGTTGCACGCTGATAGTGAGCAATACATGTAGGTTTTCCACAAATGGACAATAGTTTACGCATTCCGTAAAGTTAGGAGAGCTTTGCGAATATGGTGTCTGAGGTTTACGAGGCAAACGTTCTCGCCGAGTGAGCTACCGAGGCAGCTGGCAGCGATGGGGTTGTACGGAAGCCGATTAGTGCCATGTGGAATTATTTTTTATCTCGTAATTACGACATAGCATCTCGTAATTACGACATAACATCTCGTAATTACGACATAGCATCTCGTAATTACGACATCGCATCTCGTAATTACGACATAGCTGTCTCATAATTACGACACAACATCTCGAAATTACGACGTAGCATCTCGTAATTACGACACAGCTATCTCGTAATTACGACATAACATCTCGTAACTACGATTTTTTGTCTTGACTTTCTATGTCGTATATAGTCGACTTGTTATAAAGGAAGGGAATGACGAAGACGCTTGGCAGCTGGGTTTTGAGGGGAAGATGGAGAGGGAAAGGAAGAATGTGGTAGAAAGGGAGGAGACAGGGGTAATGACGGGGGTTGGTTTGGATAGGGACCTAGATGAGTTGGGGTACGGAGTGGAGGCTGTGAGATGGAGGAGGGGGTGAAGAAGGAGGCTATGAGAGAGGGAGCGCAGAAAAGTGAAATAAGAGAGGGAAAGACGAATGGACTGAAAGGTGCAATATCGCGATTCTGGTGATGAAAGACGATGAACAGATGGGGCGAAACGCAACACAAGGGTTAAGGTGGATATCCGTATTCACACAAAAGAGATTCAACTAAAACATCTCGCGCGCGGCGGGTTTTAGGTTATGAGGACTTGAAAGAGTGCAGGGTGGAAAATAGGGGAGAGGATGTTGCACTTGACAGGGGAGGAGGAAGCTGGTAAACGGAGGAGACACAGCGGGAGAGGCTGAGGAGAGGCGGATGCGCTCAAACGAAGAGCGGAAGTGATGGAGTGGCGCATGATATAGTGGAGGGGAGGAGGGGCATGAGTGGGGAGGGGTATTAACCCAGTTAATAATAAAGGCACAGTCGACATATATGATTTTCATCTAGAGGGTAAGGAGATTAGTGTCCGGGCCCGTACCAAGTACAGAGGCTTTAGGACAAAGTTGTGGAGATGGGAAAGGATGCTGAGCTCCTGCCTGACTAAGGCTACCCCCGCCCACCCAACCAACTGATTTACCATTTGCCAGTGAAATGCGGCTGACAAACAAATATCTGCACGCTGGGAGCCCAGCAATTCTATGGCGGTCAGCGACTCCACGGCTCACCCAACGAGATAAAAAGTTGTAATTACGAGATAGCTATATCGTAACTACGAGATAGCTAAGTCGTAATTTCGAGATGTTTTGTCGTAATTACGAGAAGTTTTGTCGTAATTACGAGATGTTATGTCGTAATTGCGAGGTGTTATGTCGTAATTACGAGATAGCTGTGTCGTAATTACGAGAGAGCTGTGTCGTAATGACGAGATGTTATGTCGTAATTACGAGATTTTATGTCGTAATTACGAGATAAAAAAATAATTGCACATGGCACTAATCGGCTTCCGTAGGGTTGAGTGTAGGTCTTATTCAATAAATCTTTCAAGATTTATTGAAATGCTGACCCTTCCCTTAACCCTTTTTTCTAGCCATAACTCTGCCTATAACCCTCCCCTATCCCTAAACCTTACTCCCACGGTAGAATCAACCCCCACGCGCGTCGAAAAAGTGTTTCTGCTCGTGAAGAAGTGTCCCTCTCGCGTCTATAACAATAACTATAAATTGTTACGTGGGGATCCCAAAAGGTGGGGCGGGGGGAATTCGCGTAGGGTGTAATAGAAACTGTTCGATATTTCTCCACTTGGAACGCACCTCGATAGTTTTGAACATGCTCAAAACATTCTGACAGACCACAGGAATGGGCCGGAACATTATGAACGCAGTCGGAACCCAGACAGAATTTTTAGAATGCACTTCGATTGTCCAGGAATGAACTACGAATTGTCATTCCGACGGCATTCCTGCTCATTCCGCCTCTAGTGTGACGGGGGTATAATGTATGTCCCCAATAAGTGATTTTCCCCCAACAATACATTTACAGATTAAGCGGCACCATTGAATTAGACTCTAGAGAGACCAAGACCCTTAATCCTGTGGCAAGCAATGCAGGGGGCATCAGAAAGATGGGGGCATTAGATTCTATCACACCCGGCCTATTCTGATTCCATTTTATGAAACCACTTACTTTTCAATATTATTGAGGAGGTGATAGGGGTCGTTAGGTGGCATGTTTCGTGGCTATTGGTCTAGACTGATCCAGCATATTGGAGCAGGTTTTTTGAGTTACATTATGAATGGCATCATCGATATTACTCCAACCTCACTAGCTACAGGTGGGTGGAGCTATATGCAGCAGATGCAACAGATCTGACAGCATCACCAGCATTCCCTTTGTACATGTCAGCAGACTTTCAAGTCCACTTCATAAAAATATGTCCCCACACAATGGATATCTCTCAAAATAAGTAACTGATGTTGCGCTGACACAGTTCCAACTGCATCAATGGGACATGCTCATCAGTATAGCCATAAATTCTTCTCATTGCTTAGTGATTTGCATTATTCCATTCTGTTTTTTTCCTACAGATCTGGAAGTTGACTTCCTATATATTCCTTTACTTTGTGTTGACCATCTTTTCGCTTTGTGCTTGTTATGTATTACACATATCATATTTATTAAACCCTTTTCTTTCAGGTAAATCAGTTTCTCCTTAATTACATCCACTCTCTTGATTAGGTCCAGCAACCATCCGTGGGGCTTGGACACTTTCCTTTCCTTAATTACATCCACTCTCTTATTTTAGTCCAGCAACCATCCGTGGTGCTTCGACACTATTCTTTCCTTAATTGCTCACTCATCCTGTCTACACAGGTGTTAGTTCTACATTTGGGTTTCAGCTCAGTCTTTTCTAGAGTTTCAGATTGTAAAGTTCCACTTGAAAAAGACCCCGGTTGGGGTCGAAAATTCGTGAATTCTGGAGATTGACTTCTTGCTTATTATCAGTATAGCCATAAAGACATCAAACCCCTTTATGGTATAGCATAAACTAATAAAAGAAACTATAAACGTCTCACTGGTGATTTCAATATTCCCCGACTTATCCTCTTCTAGCCCTCATAACTTTGTTCGTATTCAACGGATTCCACTGATTTAACTTGCATTGTAAAATAGATTATCTTGTCTATCACCGCCATTTTTACAAAAAATCATCAAACCTGGATATAGATAACCATCTGGTTTGATGCAAAATATTTTGAAAATTTCTTTGGGTATATTCTTGGATATGTTTGACGGTTTCCCGACAACAAATCACGTGCGTTAAATCCAAAGCTGATGCCAGGGGTTAGTGACGCGACCGCCATATTGTCAGAAAGCGAACGACCCCTGGGGACGAGGTTGCTGCAAATCCTTTGTTGCACGCTGATAGTGAGCAATACATGTAGGTTTTCCACAAATGGACAATAGTTTACGCATTCCGTAAAGTTAGGAGAGCTTTGCGAATATGGTCTCTGAGGTTTACGAGGCAAACGTTCTCGCCGAGTGAGCTACCGAAGCAGCTGGCAGCGATGGGGTTGTACGGAAGCCGATTAGTGCCATGTGAAATTATTTTTTATCTCGTAATTACGACATAGCATCTCGTAATTACGACATAACATCTCGTAATTACGACATAGCATCTCGTAATTACGACATCGCATCTCGTAATTACGACATAGCTGTCTCATAATTACGACACAACATCTCGAAATTACGACGTAGCATCTCGTAATTACGACATAGCTATCTCGTAATTACGACATAACATCTCGTAATTACGATTTTTTGTCTTGACTTTCTATGTCGTATATAGTCGACGTTTTATAAAGGAAGGGAATGACGAAGACGCTTGGCAGCTGGGTTTTGAGGCGAAGATGGAGAGGGAAAGGAAGAATGTGGTAGAAAGGGAGGAGACAGGGGTAATGACGGGGGTTGGTTTGGATAGGGACCTAGATGAGTTAGGGGACGGAGTGGAGGAAGTGAGATGGAGGAGGGGGTGAAGAAGGAGGCTATGAGAGAGGGAGCGCAGAAAAGTGAAATAAGAGAGGGTGAGGCGAATGGACTGAAAGGTGCAATATCGCGATTCTGGTGATGAAAGACGATGAACAGATGGGGCGAAACGCAACACAAGGGTTAAGGTGGATATCCGGGTTCACACAAAAGAGATTAAAACTAAAACATCTCGCGCGCGGCGGGTTTTAGGTTATGAGGACTTGAAAGAGTGCAGGGTGGAAAATAGGGGAGAGGATGTTGCACTTACAGGGGAGGAGGAAGCTGGTAAACGGAGGAGAAACAGCGGGAGAGGCTGAGGAGAGGCGGATGCGCTCAAACGAAGAGCGGAAGTGATGGAGTGGCGCATGATAATGAAGGGGAGGAGGGGCATGAGTGGGGAGGGGTATTAACCCAGTTAATAATAAAGGCACAGTCGACATATATGATTTTCATCTAGAGGGTAAGGAGATTAGTGTCCGCGCCCGTACCAAGTACAGAGGCTTTAGGACAAAGTTGTGGAGATGGGAAAGGATGCTGAGCTCCTGCCTGACTAAGTCTACCCCCGCCCACCCAACCAACTGATTTACCATTGACCAGTGAAATGCGGCTGACAAACAAATATCTGCACGCTGGGAGCCCAGCAATTCTATGGCGGTCAGCGACTCCACGGCTCACCCAACGAGATAAAAAGTTGTAATTACGAGATAGCTATGTCGTAATTACGAGATAGCTAAGTCGTAATTACGAGGTGTTATGTCGTAATTACGAGATTGCTATGTCGTAACTACGAGATAGCTAAGTCGTAATTTCGAGATGTTTTGTCGTAACGAGAAGTTTTGTCGTAATTACGAGATAGTAGGGAGTTTTCGCAAATCTGACGAAAGACGAAGTACGAAATAAGAAATTGGACGTCATATCCATGACGTAATGTATTTCAGGAAATGGGTGGTACCACAAATATCGCCTGCTGCAAGAGCGTCTTTTAGCGTATGACGTTAGACCGACAGAGGTAAGGTGTATATTCAACTTTGAAGTTTATCTTTCGTTTCCACTTCGTTGATACGAATTGGAAATTTAAAAATTCAGGATGCGCCATAACTCTTTCGATCTTACATAACATGCTAAAAGACGCACTGGTAGGAGGGACATTTGTGGTACCAACCATTTCCTGAAATACTTTACGTCATGGATATGACGTCCAATTTCGTATTTCGTACTTCGTTTTTCGTCAGATTTGCGAAAACTCCCTATTATGCCGTAATTACGAGATAGCTATGTCGTAATTACGAGGTGTTATGTCGTAATTACGAGATAGCTGTGTCGTAATTACGAGATGCTGTGTCGTAATGACGAGATGTTATGTCGTAATTACGAGATTTTATGTCGTAATTACGAGATAAAAAAATAATTGCACATGGCACTAATCGGCTTCCGTAGGGTTGAGTGTAGGTCTTATTCAATTAATCTTTTAAGATTTATTGAAATGCTGACCCTTCCCTTAACCCTTTTTTCTAGCCCTAACTCTGCCTATAACCCTCCCCTATCCCTAAACCTTACTCCCACGGTAGAATCAACCCCCACGCGCGTCGAAAAAGTGTTTCTGCTCGTGAAGAAGTGTCCCTCTCGCGTCTACAACAATAACTATAAATTGTACCGTGGGGATCCCAACAGGTGGGGGGGGGGGGGANCGGTAGGGTGTAATAGAATCTAATGTTTTTTCCCCAAAAAGTGATTTTCCCCGAACAATACATTTACAGATTAAGCGGCACCATTGAATTAGACTCTAGAGAGACCAAGACCCTTAATCCTGTGGCAAACAATGCAGGGGGCATCAGAAAGATGGGGCATTAGATTCTATCACACCCGGCCTATTCTGATTCCATTTTATGAAACCACGTACTTTTCAATATTATTGAGGAGGTGATAGGGGTCGTTAGGTGGCATGTTTCGTGGCTATTGATCTAGACTGATCCAGCATATTGGAGCAGGTTTTTTGAGTTACATTATGAATGGCATCATCGATATTACTCCAACCTCACTAGCTACAGGTGGGTGGAGCTATATGCAGCAGATGCAACAGATCTGACAGCATCACCAGCATTCCCTTTGTACATGTCAGCAGACTTTCAAGCCCACTTCATAAAAATATGTCCCCACACAATGGATATCTCTCAAAATAAGTAACTGATGTTGCGCTGACACAGTTCCAACTGCATCAATGGGACATGCTCATCAGTATAGCCATAAAGACATCAAACCCCTTTATGGTATAGCCAATGGTCTAATGCATAGGAAAATGACCTGTATCCAATTAATTCACACAAAGATGTAGGTAGTAGATTGTCGTGTTGATCTATTTTTGAAATACTTAGAAAATGAGTGTGACACCTTGTTGGAGATCAACTGTTTATTGGTCGGAGGACCCGATACAAGCTTTCGACACTCACTGTGTCTTCATCAGGTATATTTCTCAATTAATTAGGAGGATATTTATTCGTACAGGTATCACACAAAACCCGGTCAAACATCGCCTACCCAACTGAACGTATCCCCTCAGAATGCGGCTACGTACACACTTCCCATCAAAAAACAAAAGAAGAACGAGGCAGGCAATAGATATCAGTGCGAGGTTGTGAATGCTGTAGGGCTATCTCCAAAGTCTGACGCGTCAGAGGTTACATATACTGGTAGGTATTTTTTGTAATTTTTAGCTCACCTCTGTGAGGTGAGCTTCTCCCATGGTGTGTCGTCCGTCGTCCGTCGTCGTCGTCGTCCGTCGTCCGTCGTCCGTCGTCGTTAACAGGGGTGGCACGTTTCTAAACCGCTTGGGTTACAAACTTGAAATTTATTCATTTATGATGACGAATTTTGAATATTCCTAGGTGCTGGACTCACATTTCCTGAAGTGGCTGCCATTTTGCCTCTGGATGTGGGAAAACCTGACTCTGAATGTGGGATTGTCCCTCTGCGCGATGTGTGGGTGATTCCCCAGGGTGGAGTTGTTCCCTATTCCTGACAGTTGTGCGCCTGGGTCCATATTCATAAACGTACTTAAGTCAAAGTGTCATACTTATCTTTTGTGTTGAACAAAGGATAACTGTCACACTTAGACTTAAGTAGTGTTATGAATACGGCTCCTGAACTCTACGGTGTACAATCAACCTTGCCGTACAGCTACGGGAGAAAGTTCCGGTCACATACGCTTTGCAAAGCTGAGATTCCAAATTACTATAAATACCAATGCTGCTAAGGGCAAAATGACAGTCCTAGGTGAACGAATACACTATAAAAGGCATGCTGCTGTAATATATCCCAGAAATTCTCAGGAGAACGCATCGAAAATCGGATATTTTTTAAAATGAACTGTACGGCTGCGGGAGAATTACACTTCTCCCACAGCCGTACAATCATTTTAAAATTGCCGATTTTCCATGCGTTCTCCTGCGAATTTCTGGGGGATATTGCAGCAGCTAGGCTTTTTTAGTGTACCCATTCGCCTTGGGTTATCATGTTGCCCTCAGCATGGTATTTATAGTGATTTGGATTCTCAGCTTTGTCAAGCGTATGTGACCGAAACTTTCTCCCGCAGCTGTACGGCAAGGTTGATTGTACACCGTGGAACTGCTGGCTGGAAATATCACTCGGGCTACTATTGTATTAGACATACCTCTTCGAGCATAATCCCAACGCTCATTTCCTCGGTGTAGGCCTACAATAGCCAGGTCAGAATAAAAAGGAAGTCGTTAGGCCTTGTGATTTGCCATCATCGGAGCCATGGTTTAACAGATATTACCAAACACCCTTTGCAGAAGATTTTGCATTGGCACTTGTCTTCATAGCTTCAGTGAAATTCATTTTGACAATATTTCTGACAATATTTAAGTTTTTGGCGTCTGAGGAAAACTTTTCGGACATATATAATGGTATTTTGTCTGTTTTTTTCATGAGCCAAGGCAAGGGCGTGATGTCCTCACTGAGTTGCATTGTCATTGCCAAAGGCGGCAACTTTCACATCAGTGACTACATTTCAGCGTCCTGTCATTATGTTGGCTTGGCTGTCTAGCCCTACTGTCATGACTGTTGAACCGGACAGTTGGCTCAACTGTATTCACTACTGTTGAACCAACTGTAAGGCCTATTACTGTTGCATGCAAATTAGTTTTTTATTGCTTATACCTTTCAGGCTCAAGCTGTGCAAAATCCAAGAACGCGTCTAATAATACAGTTATTTTTCATACTGCTTATTCGCCAGATTATTATTGCATTTTCGCTACAAAAAGTAACGTTGTCGTAAAGTTAACGTTTATCGTTTGAATTCTTAAAGGAGCTCGACGTCCAAGTTGTAAACAAACTGGTTTGTTTACAAACAGTGGCCAGCAAACTAGTTTTATTCCTTCGTGAAGGTGGCAGCACCAGTAGCGCCCCGTGATCGTTAGACTGGTGCCCGGTCCAATGCAACTCACTCAACCACTCACTGGTTCTCTATCCACGCTGTGCTGCCACCTATTATCGGTGATATGTACTGAAGTGAATATGTAGTCTCGCGCAGCCAACCGTTTCGTTCCGCAGGTACTGCGACACAAACGTTCGATCCTCAGATTCGTCTGGGTGACCGAGCGGCTGGGTGACCGAGACTAGTGAATATCGTGTTTACAACTTGGACGTCCAGCTCCTTTAAACTCCCAATTAGTAAAAAGTTACACTTATTTCCCCACTCTTTACTTTTTTCTCTCTCCGAATGGCTCTGGAATGCTCAAGTGATACATGTACTCTGAATTCAATGTACATACTTTGATTTCTCCGGCCAATGTTTCTGTAGAGAAAGCACACGTATTTTATTGGAAAACGAAGGTATCTGAAAAAAATCACTTTTCACCTTATTAGCGGTCACAAAATTTCTTTTCAGGTGCCGGCGAACTCCGTCCATCCCTAATGATCATGGGATTCATTTTGTTGTTGACCACAACCTGGCTGAAGGAATAAGAATGGTAACAACTGGGGAATATACTGCTCAACATAGCATGGTTGTATGTAAATACTGTATTCCCTGGGATAAGTGGCCGCGGCGGGAAACCGCACTCAGGCGAGATCATTGATTATACATGTTGGGTTGGAATAGGCCTACGTAATGGAAACCACGGATAAATGAAACTGACGTCTGGTGTCAATAGCTATTGTCGGATTTCTGGGGATCTCTTCTGGGGAACATCTCACTAGTCCGAAGGTCCACTAGTCCGAAGGTTCACTAGTCCGAAGGTCCACTAGTCCGAAGGTTCACTAGTCCGAAGGTTCACTAGTCCGAAGGTCCGCTAGTCCGAAGGTTCACTAGTCCGAAGGTCCACTAGGTCGAAGGTTCACAAGTCCGAAGATTCATTAGTCCGACTTCTAATTTTCACGATTTACGGGCGCATCGGATTAATGACCAGGGTTATCCTTTTCATGAGTAATGGTACTGTAGGAGTCGAAAAATTGTATCAAATCGTTTTTATGAAACATGTCCCCAGCCGACTGTAATTTACTCTCATAGTTGAAGTTGGAGTCGGAAAGCATCTTAACCTCTCTATAACGAAGTGGAATACCAATGTGGAAGCGCATCTGACTTTGATTGTTTGAAGGACTCAAGATATCTGGGTAAAAAGAGTTGATTTGTTCATCTTTTCTTAAAAGAAGATGAGCCACCGATCTGACCTAGGTTATTTCAGGTAACGTGAAATGTTTTAGTGCCAAAGAGAAACACACTCACAACCAACCACAAGCCTCGATCGCAGACAATGCCGTCGAGACATCGGAGTAGCGTACCCTAAAGCTAGAAGCACATGTCCGATAAAAATGGTGCGATTTACTGTCCGGCAGGGGTGTTTTTAAAATCCACTTGCCCGGATAAATGACGAGTCGACAGTGTTGGGTCAGTCAACTGTAAAAACACCCCTGCCGGACGGCAAATCGCACCATTTTATCGGACATGTGCCTCTAGCTTTATATGGATCGAACGTCTGCGACGTCGTCGCCAATAATATAGGTCAATCGGTGGTCCATCTTCTTTAACCGTCGATTTCATGATAAAATCATAGGGATTTCAGAAAGATATATACAGCATGTTCTAGAAAACATATTGGACACTACGCAAACTGGATGTCCAAATTCAAATTCTTTTATCAGAAAACCCTCGGGGGGGGGGGGCCTAGACAATTACAATATATACCGTACATTGATTTTGATTGGCGAAAATAAGTATATAATATGGACAGAGAAACTGACAAGAGAACTAGAACAGAGACTGATTACAAGACTAGTATAAATGCTAAGTATATGACTGTGAACGTACCGTAGTACTTAACAGACCACAGCACCATGTAGGTTATTATACAATGTACACAACTACCTGGGATAGCGACTTAGGAGCTATGGCCGCCATCTTGGATTGTATTCTGCCAGTGTACAAAAACAGCACAAACGTTTACTCAAGTGAGTAGGCGCCGATATTAATAACTTTCCCACTTAATTCTGACCCATCCCGTCGCCCCATCCCACCCTCATCCACTTTTAGCTCACAACACATCCGCAGCCGAACCCATCCAATGGACTAGTCAGCCCTCGGACTATTGGACCTTCGATTTAGCGGCCCTTCGGACTACTGAACCTTCGGACTAGTGAACCTTCGGACCAGTGAACCTTAATTTTCGGACTACTGAACCTTCGGACCAGTGGACTTTCGGACTAATGAACCTTCGGACTACTGAACCTTCGGACTAGTGAACCCTTCTCGATTTCTGTGCCTAGTTTCTTTACCAATGGCTATAATGGTGCAATCCAGAATATACGTCCGCCTGTCGATAATAGGGGTCTCTACTGTAACATAGGGCATATTATCCACTTCCTGTTTAGTGAATTACATTGTGTATCAGTTCTTGGGAAAGTTTGACCTCTGACCTTGCCCTTGACCTATGATCATCAAGGTCAATGCATAATCGAAATTGGCATCCTCAATAACCTAAATATGGGTGTTATTAAACCTTTACCGCTACCACAGACAGAGATATTTCAAATTATCAAGTTTGGCCTTGACCTGATCATCATGGTCACTGCATAATCAAAATGGGTATCCTCAGTAACCTAAGTATGGCTGATATCAGGTCTCTACCTCAACCACACGCAGAGATATTTCAAATTATCAAGTTTGATATATTTCGAAATCTCGTGATATATTAATCATCCAAACACGTCTTAATCATCTTAATCATCCAAACTCTAGCTGTTCTAGAGTTTCGGGTTGTAAAGTTCCAGCCTGAAGAAGACCCCGGTTGGGGTCGAAAATTCGCAAAACTCTGGATATTGCCTTTTTATTTATCATCCAAACACGCGAGGCAGAGAATTTTAACATAGTCCTGTCCTTGGATAAGCAGGCATGAACACTTGTTTCATGTTGATCAGTTGAGAATGTGGCAAGTTATCTCAAAATATCAAATTTTGTGATATGGAACGTCGATATCAGCATGACCCCAATATCTCAGATCAAAAGTAACAGTTCATTTGATTCCTAGGGTATAAAAACCTAAGGATAGAACTTGTTTCTATTGCTCTCGGTGTTAACTGGTTATAGGAGCCGCTTTGTGCCATCAGATAAAAGTGTGATGGACAAAGTATCAAGTCTGATACGATGATTACATCAATGATGGAGACATGATTAGATCACTTTTTCTGTCTTAAGTGATGCCCCTCTGTTTGATAACTCATTTTCACCCCGAGGCCCATCAGGGTCTTCGGGGTATTGTCATCACGCTGGCGTCTGTCTGTGCGTCGTCTGTCGTCGTCCGTCGTCGTCCGGCGTCGGCGTCGTCACGCAAACGACGTGAACGCTCTAACTTGAGAATGCTTCGGAACTTTCATCTCAAATTTTGTATGGTGATACCTCATGACATGACGCTTCTCGCTATTGAAAATCGGCCGGATCTGATTCATACTTTGGCCACCAGGGGGCACATAGTGAAAACACAAAATTTGTGATTACTCCTAAACTGGTCATTGAAACTTCATGACATTTTTATGGTGGGTGTATCCAGTCAGGGTACACAACATATCAGACGGGTTTTTGATTTGACGTACATTTCAAGGTCGCAGAGGTCAAAAGGTGAAATCTGATTGGTCAACGACGTGAACGCTCTAACTTGAGAATGCTTTGGAATTTTAGTCTCACATTTTGTATGTTGATACCTCATGACATGACGCTTCTCGCTATTGAATATCGACCGGATCTGATTCCTACTTTGGCCACCAGGGGGCACATAGTGAAAAGACAAAATTTGCGATTACTCCTAAACTAGTCATAGAAACTTCATGAAATTTTTATGGTGGGTGTATCCAGTCAGGGTACACAACATATCAGACAGGTTTTTGATTACACCTACATTTCAAGGTGACAGAGGTCAAAAGCTGATAAAAACAAATTCTGATTGGTGAACGACGTGAACGCCCTAACTTAAGAATGCTTCGGATTTTCAGTCGCCAATTCACTCACAATATGGACTGCAATTACCTAAAACCACCAACCCTCCAGGTAACAAATTAATGTACAACTACTTCATTTCACCTTCATTACAGGGTATACCACTTCCCATATCTGCTTTCAGTAAAACACACAGGCCGAGGGGTTACGCCCGCAACAGTGGGGC
Source organism: Notospermus geniculatus (assembly GCA_002633025.1). Lineage (NCBI taxonomy): Eukaryota > Metazoa > Nemertea > Pilidiophora > Heteronemertea > Lineidae > Notospermus > Notospermus geniculatus. The sequence continues at coordinate 48,360 of NMRB01003174.1, forward strand.
TATTTTTGAGTTTCTGAACAGTCCACTTTCCATACTCTGCTATGTTGCAAACAGTGACACTATAACCTATAGTACAGAAGAGCCACCTGGAAGTATAGTTTTCCCTGGATAGTCCCATTTTGTTCATTTTTCTTTCGTTGTAAATGAAGTTACACGTCCGGTGTGTCCGTTACGACACCAACTCAAAATCAGTACTATTCAACCAGAGTCTTTTTAATTCCCCATTGACTATCCAACACGTGTAATCAATGATCTCGCGTGAATTCAGTTTCCCGCCGCGGCCACTTATTACAGGGGATACAGTAGTTAGGCTACACGATTCTTAAAAGGCTAGGTACCCTGCCAAAAAGGTATTTATGTTAATGCTCCCAGTGTGAACCTTGTGGTGAATACTTGACAGGGTATCAACCTTTCTTGGGCATATTTTCAAATTGACAGAATAGCCTTTTCGGTAGAAGTTTCAATGCACACAAAGGAACATAATTTTATTTGCAGGTCAACGAAAGACATCTGCTGTTCCGGGAAAAGAATCATAACTTAAATTCGTCTACTGTAGATTAAATTAGATTGGTGTAGGCACTGCTTGTTATAATTTCGTTTCACGAGTTCTGTCGAAAAACAAAATATCGAAATGAGAGTGTGAACTTTATATGGCATGGACCTTGGTTTCACACTGGAGGGATCCCAGACTAACCAAAACCAAACAGTGATGTTTGGGCTACATGCCAAGTGTCTGCCCATTGCGCCTTTTCTCAATTTGCATTTTCCCATTTCGCCTTCTCTTATTTCGCTTTCTCTGACCAGGGCCGACCGAATCAAAACTCCGATAGCACTAACTGTTAATTTCTTGGACATGGCTAAATATTTTGGATATTGGCAAGTACCATTTATTACCTACTGATGTCATCTTTCTTATGACACCAAGAAGTCTAATTTACCGTCACAGATGACTGAGCACGAAGCAGTTCAAACAACCATGTCAGAACTGGTCTTGCACCAGATACATGTAGATGTTTTGGTAATGAACCTTGTCTGCCCAGTGCAGGGCTTTTGTTGGGCTTCCAAATTATGCAATCCTCTGCATGTAACACATTTCACACTTCTTAAAAGTTGGAAAGGTCGTTCATTTTCTCAGACCAGCAAAATGCAGCTTACAACTGAGCAGCGTGTGTTTGTGATAACAGAGTGGTTGAGCTGAAGTTTGTGTTCAAAGGAATGGGGGGCATGTCGAAGGACACTGGGATTAGGTTGGGACAGGAATAAGCACCCAAATGTTAAACCATGGAATAAATATTTTGTTAAGGACAAACCGGTGTAACGTTTTTCAGTGAGGCCCGTGTGCCAGTGTGACATTACAATAGATTGACGGAATAAGCGGCAACTTGACAATGGGCGACACACAAAGAAACAGCGAGTCCGTTTTCCCAGTGTGTTCGGACAATGGGAATCACACAGAAAAATAGCCACACTGTAAAACGTTACACCGGTCTTTCTTCTTTTTTAGGTATGAAAATTGTCGGACCAGTTCTGACAAGGTTGATTAAGCTGCTTCATGCTCAGTTATCTGTGACCGTATAAATTGGATTTCTTGGTGTCATAAGAAAGAGGACATCATTAGGTAATAAATGGTACTTGCCAATTTCCAAAATACTTAGCCATGGCCAAGGAATTAACAAATTAATCTCGGTTTCCTTTTTTCTGATACACACTGTATATACACCAAGTTCGGTCCGATTCGATCCGTGGCTTGGCCACCCGGTGGCAAAATCCAAAAACACAAACAGTGCAATAACTTCTGAACTAATGACTGGATATCTCCAAATTTTTATCATAGGTGTATCTAATGAGGAAACATGAAATATGTAACGGGTTTGTGATTTGACCTGCTTTTCAGGGCTACATAGGTCAAAGTTTACAAATTTTGCCATTTGGTGGCACGTTTCGTAACTACTAGGGTTATTGACCTGAAATTTGGTACATATACAGTCCTCTGTCAGTTGACCTACGACACCAAGTTTCGGTCCGATTCGATTCTTTGCTTGGCCACCAGGTGGCAAAAACGAAAACTCTAATTCCAATAATTCCTTAACTAATGTCTGGATCGGTGCACCTGATGAGAATACATGACAGGTAACTTGTTTTTGATTTGATCTACTTTTCAAGGCCACAGAGGTCATTTAACAATTTTGCCATTTGGTGGTACCTTTCGTGGCTATTTGACCTAATATCTGCTGACTTGGTGTGATCAGGTGTCTGGGTACCCTCTGCACCTGTAACTCAACATTTCGATTTAACATTTGTCATTTGTTCCTCTAGTACACTCACCCAGGTGACCCCATGGTCCATGGGCCGTCAGATGACTGAATGTTAATTATTATTATTATTATCATTTATTCGTACTTAAGAATTGTACATTTGTGCAAGTGTAGATAACATTGACTAGTGCAGAGTGCTAGATGACTGAAAGGAAACAATGACTACGCTCTTTCACGTCAAACCACAAGGACTCATTTATGTGGTCCATCAGCTGCAGTATGTTCCTTTAATCTTGTTTGTTAGTTTTCTTTCCATCCCTGACCGTAATAGACCACCTTTAAGACGGTAAAATAAGGTGAATCTAGTTTACTGCAGAAAGGGTCAAGGTCATTGAGCACCTGGGCACGAAGAGTGCCCCGATGCAGTTGCCTCGAATATGTCATCCACAAAACAAAACATTCCACAAATTTTATAAGAACGGCGATATGTTTAGGTTTTATCACTGTATTTTCATTTTTGTTGTACATTTTATTCCAAACTTAAGTAAATTTATTCATGGGCTGATATGCCTGTGACAAAATGTTGCTGCATCGGCCGTATGGGTCTTAGAGGGTTGTGTCCATGACATCTGTCAATATTTTTTTCAGCATAATCCTACAGCTGGCTTGTTTATTCTCCACTTAGTAGGTGATAGATTTTAGTGTTAACTGTATCTATATTAGTTTACCGGTACGAATATGTCATACTTTGTCTTGAATTTCTTGTTATCTAAGCAACTGATTATGTCCATAGACAGTCAGAATTAGGCCTATCTGTGATCGAATCTATCATCAATCGATTGCACAAACAAATATATTTTTTGTGAGTTTTCGGACTGTGCAAACTGCTGTAACCGAATGCACAGTCCTTCAAATAAGTAAATGGACACAGGAAATCAAATATTCTCAAACACGCCTGGTGAAAATCGGTGCGGTTTGCGGCATTTGATAGGACATTTAGTTGTGCATCATGATATCTACAACTTGGAAATTTGCCATTTTATCTAATACCGGTAGTGACTTTGTTGATTTACAAAAGGTCCCAAAATCAACCGTAGGCTAAGCCCTATACTTTCCGTTCAGAGATGAGATAACCTACTGTGATGGTTTGCTCTTTCGTGGAAATCAAATCCTCATTCGCAAAGCCTGTCAAAGTTCAATGTTGAAAAAATCTCCATGGAAACCACCAAGGCATAGTAAAGACTAAACAAAGGGCTAAAGCAATCATGTTCTGGCCCGGTATAAATGGCCAGATTGAACACCTGGGGCCGATTTCACAGAGGTGTTTAAGACTTAGACGCGTAGAACTTCGTAAAATGCATGGTGGACGTGCGTGCATTTAGTGAAGTTATTATTATTTACTGATTGTACGGACAATTATACCAAAATATTCCAGGGCCGGCCTGCACTGGTCCGCTAGCTCATATGGTAGAGCGTGTGGCTATGTATCCGGGGCTCCGGGTTCGATCCCCGCCAGCCGTATTTTTTCACGTCTCTCTTTCTGTTTTTGTCCATTTTTCCCGAGCACATCACTCGGATGATGTCTGGTAAACGTATAGGCCTTGGCCAAACTATGACTTCCTTTGGAAGTGTAACGAAGTAAGCCAACACTCAGATATAGACCTTAATGGTGCATCCACTTCTGCCGTATCTCAAGCATAAAAATCATGCAGTAGGGAACTTTATACACATGCCCAGCACGGGAAAGCACATGCCATATCTCTAGCCCACCTCAGAGCATTCTTGACACTAGAGAGCGTTACGAATAACACCCTCTAGTATCGATCAGCCACCGCCATGTTGAAAAGAAGTGCAGCGCAATAATATGTGTAAGGATTCCTTACCATTGTAAAGCGGTCGACCGTTCATTCAATAAACAAGCGTCGCCATGCGCAGCAGATAGTGCACGGTTATACGTCCACAGGAAGACATGAATCTATACAATAAGAGGGAAGACGGTGCAGCTTTGTTACACTCCTTCTGGAGATTGGGCATCATCCAAGTCATGAATGGTGATGTGATGTGTAGGCCAGGTATCAGTCTGTGTTTATAGCAAATAAAAACCGGGAAAAAATTGGTTCCAAGATGGTTTTGACAGGAAAATCCTTTGGTGACCTGGAATTCTATTTTTACNTCTGGGGCGCGGAGTATCATGGTTGTGATATGCGAGGCCTGATCACATATCCATCCGTGGCCGCAAAAATCAAAATGGCGGATGCCGATCGATGACAGTGTCGATATTGCGTAGAAATTCGGCACTGTGTACAGTTTGACCCTAGCGAAGATACGGCAGAAAACTGCGCACGCGCAGCGCGGGAATAAAGGAACACCTTTACGCATGCGCAATTCTTCTGCCGTATCAATAGTCAATGATTGTTCGGATACGGCACTGCCGTATTAAAATCCAGCAGTAAACTGAACATGCGCCGTGTAACAACAAGACTGCCGTATTCCTAGAATTTATAGTTTGGTGTACGGCTGCGTACCCGTAGCCAGGGCCTTTTGGATAATCATCACAATTTTGACGAAGTTCAGCGTATTTGGGTATTTGTTTGGCCAACCCTTTTGAGAAGTTCGCAGAAGAACAGTTTCTGTGCAGGTACCGTTTTCCATTAGCCAAAATGACGCAGATAATGTAAAATATTCCAAAATTAATTGTTAATTTCATGTGGTGCAGATATAGAAACCGTTCAGACAACAAAAACAGTTATCTATGAGACTGCCGGTTACAGTGATTGTAGTTTGCAAGACAACACAACAGCGTCCTGAGACAAGACAAAAATGTAGAAAAAAAAATAATAACAAGCCCTGCATTTTATCATTATATTTAAAAGTAGAATACTTTGAAAGAAACATGCAAGCTACATCTCTTCGCCCTGAATTTGAATCTTCCCGGTTTTTAGAGTCATGGTCATGGTCCTCCTCGACAGACAGTTTAGTCACAATGGAAACTTCCGTTACTTCATTTAAAGCCGACTGTGGGACTTATTACGTACATTTGAAGTCACTCTTTTTAAAGTAAGGCGAAAATGCCGTCGCAGGGTTCCAACCTGCACTCTCCGATTTTCTAAAAAGTGGAACATTCGGAAAGTGCATACGGGCCTTAGTCTTAAACACCCTTTGTGAAATCGGCCCCTTAGTAGGCAGCCGTGATTTCTTACCATGCCGTTTAGCCTTTTTCTTGTGGGTTTTTACTCCACCCTCAATAACGTCACGTGCCTCCACAGCTGTTTGGGCCTCCATCGAAGTGAATTGATCATCCTGTTGTCAATTACTAACCGCGGTTCGAGTAATACTGCGTCACTTTCTGAGACTTATATAAGAACAAGGCGGAGGTCTTGGATTCCTGTACAAAATGAGCGCACAAAAAACAGAAAATTCACAAACGTGATCGAGTTTGTATGTTGATATTGTGGATTGGTACTTATTCAGCCATGATGCTGTATCATTCGTTTTCTACTCGAGGATTCTTTCATGGTGAAATATGTACTTAACCTTTTTTGACCACAATAGTTTCCTCACAAATGGTTATTTGGCAAATAGAACGATAGGAAAGCATGCACTGATATTTTGTCTAAAGCATGCGGTCATCAAATCAAATTTCGCATTTCTGATATTTCTAATATCAGTGCGCTTAGATATACAAAAGAAAGCTATGGAATTTCCATTGTGTACAAAGTTTGTCGTTTGAAATGCAAATGAGCAAGCAATGATGCAACGTTCTCATTGCCGCATAACGATGTAAACACTTAAAGAAACACGTAAGACAGATTACTTCATCGTCAAGAACCTAAAGAGGTTATGAGACCATTTCGATGGAAGGATTCAAAAGCCTCAAACAGCCGTGCCTCATAAACATTCTTAAACATACTTAAGTCAAAGTGGGATACTTATCTTTTGTGTTGAACAAAGGATAAGTGTCACACTTAGACTTAAGCAGTTTTATGAATATGGGAGCTAGTGTCTAAATGTGCAGTGTGTATCTATGGAATTCAGGAATAAGGCCCCCCCCCCGCGAGCAAATACATACCAGATCGCTCTTAGTAGGCACTAATTTGTACGAAGTAGGTTCGAAGGACTTCTTGATACCGGTAATCACTGCTTCCCTGAGGTGATCCCTATTCTGGACAAAACTGCGCAAACTGTCGTATCCGCCACAAAATCGGTATTCGCGAGATCAGGAACACCAAACCTGGTTATTAGTGACGGTGGCCCTTGTTTTGATAGTGTGCCATTTGACAAATTTGCCAAGGAATGGCAGTTTGAGCATAGGAGAACCGGTCCAGGATACCCCTGGTCAAATGGCCAAGTGGAAAACGCAGATAAGTCTGGCCATGTAGAATTAGCGGAATCAGCAGATCTGGCGGATTTAGCGGATTCTGTATAAAATTGAATAAGATTTGATAATAAAGGGATGTTTTTAAAATAAGTAATATAATTTGTTCAAGTGTTCTATATGCTGCACAGGTTATAAAAGAAAAGCTGCAACTGCGTCGCGAATAGCAACTGGCCGAATTATTCCTGCAGACCATTTTTGTTGCCTCTGTTTGGACTACCGACTGTAAAATGTATTTTCGCGGTCCTTTATAATCTGTGGGACACATGAAAAATTATATTGCTTAATTAGTTTCCATTCATCATTGTATTTTATTCAATTTTATACATAATCCGCTAAATCCGCCAGATCTGCTGATTCTGCTAATTCTACATGGCCGATAAGTCTGTGAAATGACTGTTAAAGAAGACTAGTAAGTGTGGAGAAGATCCCTACAACCCCCTTGAGTTTAGGTATACACTCATTGATGGTACAGATGGGTATGCCCCCAGTGAATTTAATAGTAGGTTATTAAGGTCTAGACTGCCTACAACTGAGGCACTGTTGAAGCCCCATGTAGTACCACCAGTGTTGGAGCGATTGAACACCAGGCATGCCGGCAAAACAGAAGTTTTATCATGATAAGAGAGCCAGTCAAAACATAACACAGCCATTGCCTGGACAGGCTGATAGATTCAGAAATGCAAAAAAACAATGGGAGTATGGCACTATAAACGTAACCGTAGGCACATGTACCACACTAGAGAGGAAGTACCATCACGGCCAGAGTCAGACTCTGAATCCGAAGAGATAGAATTGCAAATTGAAGCACCACCATCCAAACATGGAAACGGTGGAAACAGGCCTGCAAGCAACTTGCTCCCAAAGTAAATACGAAACAATAAATAGGCCAGACACAACCACCAGTGGCAGAATCTCAAAGGGTTCTGTGAAATTTAAAATATCTTTTGAACATAAGGGTTAAAATTGTGAATGTTTCGCTGTAGTCTGAGAAGGCCTTACTGTTGAGTGTGATCAATGCTCGTTTCATGTAGGTTGTGTGAATGGAGATATGAGAAAATGGACTAAGTTGAAGAAAGGACATTCATAAGTGTGTAATGAGACCGTTCCAAGAGATGTTAGTCACATAATAGATTTTTGTATTCTGTAGTTCTTAGGATTTAGTTTCAGTTCTTTTAAGAAAATCGCTCTGCTGTATGACGAACCAATTTACATTCAGAAGTATATATCATCTAAAGTTTTCTTTGATACAATATCATCATAGTTGGTGGTCCACCTGGCTCATGTTATTTTAAACGACATTTTCATCCAGATGACATTTTCTGTTTCTTTCCTGTGTGACTCTTGTAAAAAGGCGCGTGTAATGTATTAGATGGTGCTGCCATCTGAGAGAAGATTCCTGTGCTTGTTAATAAATGACCCAGGTTGCAGTTCGAGCAACATGGCCTCCGTGTTCCCTTCTTTCAGGCATCACAGTTGCCTCGAATAAATTGTGGCGATCTAGGAAAACCCGTCGGATGTCGCTGAATGACCAACAAGGGATTTCGGATTGCCTGTGCATTGATCTGCTACCTGTTACGTACACTCGGCCCCAGTGTGTATCCGACGTCCCGGTCTCCTACACACTGGCACATTTGGGGCTCAAAAGCCGGTAACACCACTAGATGGCACTCCACTGGGCTCCAGCCAATCACCACGCTTTCTCACTCATAATTCCTGCGGAAATTACTTCCAGGAAAAACCCAACCTCGTCCCCAGGTGTATAGTTCGCTCAGACAACCTTGGACCACTCGCCATATTGTCAGAAAGCGAACGAGGTTGGGAAAACCCAAGGACCCGTGCTGCCACCACGCGGTCTTCACGACTGTTAAATACTCTAAAAGAGCCAGACGCGGAGTGTGATTTACCGAAGGGGTGAGCCCGTAGCGTCTGGCCAAGCGAGACTACCTGTTACGAAGTATATTTCAGCTTTTGAAATGTGGGGATTAACCATGGCCATTAACATTTGCCTTAAATGCGACATCCGGCGGGTTTTCCTAGACTTTCTCGGATACACTTATAACGAGTGACAAAGACCAGGGTAATGCAACGATGATTGGAGTCGTGCACCTCTACTATAAGTGAGTTTGAGATCCCCGACTGTACGGTTATTACTGTAGAAACCACGGATAAATGTATCATGACGTCTGGTGGCAATGGCTATTGTCGGATTTCTAGGCCTATTTTTTTCATGAATGGCTGTAGTTTTGTTCATTTAAAACGCACGTCTGGTATGTCCATAACGACACCAACTCAAAATCTGGCCTATTCGACCCGAGACTTTTGAATTCCCCATTGACTACCCAACATAATAAATCATCTCGTGTGAATTCGGTTTCCCGCCGTGGCCACTTATTGCAGGGAATACAGTATACTTTTACTTACAATTTTTGCCAAATACGTCATCAAATATGGGGCTCCAATTTCCCCTGATCCCCCGTTGAACCAGAAGTATGATAGCCCTTAAAGCTGATCTGCATGCATAAAACCAAGGCCACGCACGTTTAAAAAAACGCCGCGTGCCACAGCGCGGGCAGTACCTGAAATAACCTCGGACATCCGTTATGTTTTAGTGGACTCCAAACATGATAGAGTATCCAAGCATGTAGGTGGCAGCACCTTATTTGTGTCCTGACCATCAACAAGTGGAGTCATGGCTGAAAACGCTGTAAAGGTCCCTCTCCACGTGAGAGTAAACTGTCGACACTTTCTCGCGAGTCTCTCGAGGGAGGCTCTCTCTAACGTTTTCACCTGATGGCAAAATGTCTCAACAGTTACTATCTGCGACTTGTGTCTGGTGTTCTGAGAGTTTCTCTCGCGAGAAACTCTCCGTTTGTCTTTCCACGTGATAGTGAACATAGATGTAATGTGGTAGCGGCAAAAAAAGCAGGCGCTGATCATCAACCAGGTTAAAACACAAGTGCGCACGCCTTGCGATTGTTGAACGTCATCAGGTCGTACGTCATTCTGACGTTACAAATAAAATAGTCCATGGACCATGTGCTCACCCGTTTGGACATAACAGTGTAATGACAGGGAGAGGTACATGTCAGTTATCAGCAATCTGGGTCAGGTCATTCCCAAGTTGCATTCCCAAGATTTTACCATGAAAGAGAAGCCTCCCGTCAGATGACGACACCATTGCGTCACGTCATCGCTAATGACGTCATGGGGTCATTCCAGCTCAGTTCACCCAATGAGTGAAACCTCACCCTCTCCAGTTTATACGAAATTAGGTATATAGGAATTCATGTCCAGAAAAGCCAGAATTTCAAATTTCGTCTTTCTCGGATCAATGGTTTTCGAGATATCGCAATTTCAATTTTTCACTTTTTTGCGAAATAGGGTGCGACCGCTGAATTTCAAATTGCTGTAACTCGGCAACCACTGGTCCAATTTTGAAAAACAAGGTATTTCTGTAAATGAGACATCACAAGGAATCTAAATCTGGCATTTGTTTGTGCATTTGGGTACTTTTTAGTTGGATGACCTTTTGACCTATATTTTGACCTTGAAATTTACACTGTGGAACACGCCCAACTTCTTTGACGCCATTATGAAAAATGTAGCCCTACGTGTCAACTACAACATGTAAACTAGACCTGGCAAATGCCAGCAGACCTAGCTGAGCGCATCCTGAGAATATCAGGCGTTCTTACTGCCCGCTCCCTTCGTCACCGCAGACATTTCGCTTGATTCGCTGGGGTATTTGGCGCCTGAGAAAATGCGCCCAATCAGCGAACGCCATTTCTGAGTCACCTTAAGATGACAGGCATTACACGTAGATTGTACAGTAGGCCTAGTGTCACGCACAACACAGTGCTGAAGTACCTTAGCTTCCCCACCTCAGCCTAACTAGAGATCAGTTACACCATACTTGTATAACGGCCCTTGTAATATTCACAGCCAACATGCCAAAGGACTGATGTAAAACAATAGACCACCTGGGCCGACCGCCACGAAACTACGATAGCACTAACAGGGCCTAACAGAGAAATTCTGTAATGGTAAAAGCCATTGCATACCTCTCTGTTAGGCATTGTTAGTGCTATCGGAGTTTCGTGACGGCCCGCCCAGGACTTTACACTCTCAGGCGCCGATTATAACTTTAGTTGCATACATGTAATCAGAAACTGACAAGACATGCAAGACTGAAGGTTCAAGGATACTCCGCTTACACGTTACTCCTACAGCCCATTCAGCATCAGATTTTCCTGCGGGGCTATCACTTTAGTATCAGTCACTCCCGTGGATGTGCCACAGGAAATACACAGCACAAGATTCTTGTGCTCATCGATTTTACAAATTATTTGATAAAATAATCATACCGAAAATTTGAATTTGTTCCAGTATTTGTAAAATTACTACTACAGTAGAACTCGCGTATAACGTACCAGTTGGGACCTGCGATTTTTGTCCGTTATACACGAAATACGTGTTATGCGAAAACCGTACTTTGTCCGTTATACGTATATAACGTACTTCGTCTGTTATACACGTTAAACGTACTTTGTCCGGTATATGTATACCGTACAAAGTCCGATACACAGACACATAAACGGGGCAGTGTCATGTGTATGCCAACATTTCATCTTGGTTATTATGTCTTCAAGTCATTCATTGTTATTTCGTCGATCATTATTGTGATTGCTTCAAGCGCTGAATAATAAATACAAACATATGGAAATTTCTTTATTCTTTCAATTACAATTCTTTCAATTCTGTATTCTGTCCTTTCAATTTCAATTCTTTATTCTCTCAACATGATGAACACAAGCGATTACATCAGTGTGCAAGCATGTCGCACTGGATGTGCCAATTAAAATGCCCTGTGTGACATCAAGGAACAGGTTAAACCTCGTTCCAATTGTTATACAGATTTTCAATTTTTTTCTGGAGGGGGACCCCAGACCCCTCTCTAACTTTGCTCTTCACACTCAATCATCCCCCAGGCCATAATAAGCTAGCCACGCCCCTGCAGTCTACGTTATTTGGTGGTCTTGGTCAGGCAGCCACAGCTGCGAGTGGGGATACTAATTATGTGGTTCAATGGAATGACCTCCTGCCCCTTCTGCCCATGAAGGTAAACTTTGTCCTAATTAAACATTCCACACGGGCAAGCCTACGGCATCTGCGATGCCTCTAGTTTATTCTTTCAATAAGATGAACACAAACGATCACATCAGTGTGCAAGCATGTCGCACTGGATGTGCCAATTAAAATGCCCTGTGTGACATCAAGGAACAGGTTAAACCTCGTTCCAAGGTGCTACATGGGGCATTTTTATTGGCACACCCTGTAGTTTGAAGCAAAAATAATTACTGCACCACATTTTGTGCCATCAAAGAGGGGTCTGTGCCCAGTTTAAAGTCATGACACACACGTGTACACATGGAACCAAAAAGTCTGGCACGCACAAGTTTCTGTTATGAGCTGGCCTATTGTTGCATGAAGTCAAGAATTGAGGACTGCTTCAGACGCTGTGGAGCCTCTTTTGTTAAGAGAAGCTCCAATTTCTGAGCCATATCGAGAACATCATCAGAATCCGACGATTGTGGCAAGGTAAGTGCAAATCTCCTGATCACATCAACTGCATCATATGTTGTCTTGATGGTTGGAGGGTCATGAGCAGGCCTGTCAGTTGCATCTCCAGCATCTTCATCGTCGCCCGGAATTTCTACATCAGAATCTGGATCGGCCTGTTCCCTGCTGACAAATTCAACGATCTCTTCATCATTCAACACTGGATACACCTGGAAAGAGACAAGGAAAATGACAGAGAATCAGTATTAGTAATCGGTATGCACATGCAAAAATGAATGACACCGATCCCCCTGCATGGCAACTGGAAATGTATCTAGGCCTAAAGACATATCACCAAATATTTCTCAAGACGATAGTGGCCTATTGCCTGGGCCTGTTTAGTCGAGCGAAGTACATGCAGCTAGATATAACTACAATTACTACTTTGTTTGACTGACAACTGGATGTATATTCGTCACATTTTTCAACAAAACGCACATTACTCTCCCTTAAAATGCTGTCAAAAACCCTATTGAAAACGACTCGCCTCGTGCTCATCGGCGTCAACGTCGAGATACTCATCCATGTTATCAGGTATTTGTGGGCCCATTAAGTCCTTAAGTCTATCCCAGATGCTCCGAAATTCTCCTCGATCACCATCGCTGTCACTACCCTGGTCGGCGACTGCAGGCTCCATAACTACGTCCGACTCGGGGTCAGGCTGTTGTTCCTCATGTCTTGGCAGAAAACCAACTTTCCTGAAATGAAACAAACAGAAACCAAAACTTAAGCAAGACACAAAGGCTTTTAAAGAGTTAACTGGCAAGCCCTACATTAGTGTTTGAGCACTTTAGTTTTTAGAGGGTTACCTGTACACGTTTGCAATACAGCTTTGCTTGACTGAGCTCCAAGCAGACTTTACTGCGAACATCGCATCAAGCAGGTCCCACTTCAGTGTCTCGTTTTTCTGCGCCGCCTCTAGTCTTCTAGTTGCAAGAATCCGCCTGTAGTGGAACTTTAGGTTCTTGATTATGCCCCCATCCATGGGCTGGGTGTGGCTGGTTGTGTTTGGAGGAAGAAATACCAGTTCGATGTTTTGAACCTCAATAACGGGATGCGCCGGACAATTATCTACGACCATGCATATCTTCCTATTTTCTCTGACCATACGTTGATCCAGCTTTCTAAGCCAAGCTTCAAAGAGAGCAGAGGTCATCCATGATTTTTTGTTGGCAGAGTACTCTAAGGGCAGGCGGCGGCAATCCTTGAATGCCCGAGGCTTCTTGCTCTTTCCGATGATGTACATGGGCAGTTTTTCGGATCCATCCATATTGGCTGCAACTAACAGTGTTACTCTCGTCTTGTTAGCCTAATACCCTTCCACCACTGCACGTGTTCAAATCCAGAATGAGTCCCCCGACGATTCGGTGCAGCAGCGATAGGCCTACATTCGGCGAAACTCAGTGGGGATTCCCCAGAATAGTTCCTCCAAGCATCGTGTGTGACGAAAACCTCTGCTTCGGAGATTGGGGATTACCGCCCATTTCCTTGAAAACCAATTATCGTCTGCTTGCGCAGGAACCGCAGGTGTTTTGGCGGACGCTTGATGTGCAGGTGTTTCANCATACTTTTCTTGATATGTTCGCCCTTTCCGTTTTGAGGCCATTTCGCTCTCAGTAGCCTAATACCCTTCCACCACTGCACGTGTTCAAATCCAGAATGAGTCCCCCGACGATTCGGTGCAGCAGCGATAGGCCTACATTCGGCGAAACTCAGTGGGGATTCCCCAGAATAGTTCCTCCAAGAATCGTGTGTGACGTAAACCTCTGCTTCGGAGATTGGGGATTACCGCCCATTTCCTTGAAAACCAATTATCGTCTGCTTGCGCAGGAACCGCAGGTGTTTTGTCGGGCGCTTGATGTGCAGGTGTTTCAAATCCTTTGATCTACCCGTGAAAACACGTGGCGACCGATGCGGGTGCAACAGGCAACACCACCAAAACGAGCTGTTTTTCATAGCCATATCGGGAGGTTTTGCAGAGGCTCAGCAATAATGGCCATTTTTAAAAGAAAGGATTTTGGAGATTGACCTAAAATAATGTTAAACATGCTTACCTAGCTGCTCCGTTTTTGTCCATTTCATCGTAGACATGGTCAAGCACTAAGTCTCTCTAAATCTTCTCGAGGTAACTATTGCTCAAAAAGTCTCATTGTTGGAGCAAAAAATCGGTGACGAACCCGCAAATGATATTGGCAAGAAAGTTCAGCCCCTCCACCTAGCCTATCCCTCCTTCCCTGATTCCTCTGAAAAGCTTGATGTACTGGCGGGTTGACTGACTGCCCTACCTGTCCAGTGTAGGTGCACTCAATAGATAGTGCGAATCCCTCCGTCAAAATGTTTCTGAAGACTCGACAAAGATTCGCGGGTACACGACCTATCTGCTGACGATTATGCCTACGAACAACTTTCATAGCGAAAGGATCGTATCTGTTCCCTTCCTCGGGTTCCACATCCAAAACCGCATTGACATCAGGTCGGACATGAAAAACGTGGTAGCCTTTTATCGACCAGTCGACTCCAATATCCTGAAATCTCGAAAAAGCCCAGATCCTCGCCATTGATCCCAAACATGTGACTATGTGAGAACTCCATGCATCCGAAACTGCGGGGGTCAGCTCACTGATGTACCGGTGGCGCTAGGAGGAGTACGTTATATACGAATGAATTTTAATGGAAATGCATTACACTGGGACCGGAGATTTGGGTACGGTATACGCGAATGTCCGTTATACAGCGGCCGTTATATGCGATGTTTTTTAATGGAGTTGTCATTAGACGGGACCGGGACTTCGAGTTTCAGTAGGGTGTAAGCGAGTATCCGGTTTATCCGAGGACGTTATACGCGAGTTCTACTGTATCATCCGTCGGAACAAGGCTGAACGCCAGATGGCTTTGCCGTACAATGTTGTGAAAGTGAAAATGGTAGACTAGTTCTATATCTGCCACAACCACATCCCTGGCGCGCCGAAAGCTGTAGACTGGAAGCAGGTGGCAAGGATTGATGCCTTTGTGGTGGTGCTATACTCTAGGTAGAAAACTGGCGTTGGTGTCCTTAGCAATGGCCGATCTGCCATGAAGATTACAGTGAGGCCAAGTGGTCTTGCCGACTCCTTAACGGCGACAACGGAGAGGCGAGATGATTTCAATGTCTTCAAGGTAGGAATGTAGGAATGTTGGAACTTTTATAATCGATGCTTAGTTTTCAAGGCACGCGATCACACTGGCATAGTAAATTTCCAGTCAACCATTCCAACAGTGTTGTCTATTCGTTGAAAGGGATGCCTGAACTAACCATGACAATCGTTTTCGTCAATAAAACCTTTTCAGAATCATCACTGGGAAAATCAGGCTACCATGATTAATCTGAATGTCTTTTAGAGTCTGTATTCCACTTACAGTGCATTAGAAATGAACCGCACGATATCCAATCGGAGCTGTCAGTCAGTTGACCAATAGGAGGAGTCACTACGGCCAAATTCAATGCCTAGCGGACCCATTCATGGTTGACTGAGCATTGATCAGGAGAATTTTCTGTTGTGTTGGTCCGCTAGAACTTTGCTGCCATCTTTTGTCGATAGGCGCGGCTGAGTGGTTCTTTTCACCGTTTCGGCGGCCCCGCCATCTTGGTCTACGAAGATTTTGTGCGCGCGCTTTATCTGGTGAGCAAATCAACGCACATGATTGGTGATTGGTCGGGCGATACGAATTTGCCCCCTCACCAGTGGTGATTGGTCGGGCGATACGAATTTGCCCCCCTCACCAGATGTAACAGCGCATGTGCAGTTTGCAAGAAATTCAAGATGGCGGGGGCGTCGAAACAAAGGTCGATGACTGATGCGTTTAGGCCTACTGCATTGGCATTGTATGGTGCTTCGGAAAGAACTGAACACTGAATTGAAATGATACTTCAGTAGTTGCCCATCAGCTCCAAACTAAAGCGAAGTGTGATTGATTGTCGAACTTGGTAGCGAGTTGGTGGAGCGTCGGGCCTCGGGGAGGTTGAGATCAGCGACTTATCACGGATCCTTATAAGTATACGGATAGAATTCTGTAAAACGAGGACAAATTTTGTGTACATTTCGATCCGTATACGTATAAGGATCCGTGATAAGTCGCTGATCTCAACCTCCCTAATTTTATTCATTGGTTTACGAATCCGCCGCACTTGTTTTTTCCGATTTTGGAAAATAAAAATAATTGAAAAAATGGCATTATTTTTTGCCGCCGCCCACAAACTGATTACCCCATCCTCCCACAGCAGGGCTTTGGTCTCGTTCCTCTTCATACACTCCACACAAAGCCCTGCTGAAATTGGGCCTCCCAGGCAAGCAGAGGCGGTCAGAAAACCATTGCCCAATCAGAATGCAGCATTTTTCAGGGTGTCAATATTAAAATAATTATGACTTATAATAACAATCAAAAATAATAAGAATCTTTCCTATACACAGGAAGAACCTTTGTGATAAAATTCAGTCAATTTTGGAAAGATGTAAGTGATTTGTAAAGGTTAAAACTTTAAAAACAAACTGGGTAAAACCACGAAATTTGTACTTCTCCAGTCATCCTTAAAATACAGGGAGTACAACTGGAGTATGGAACAGCCACATCAGATTCACTGGCCGTTGTATTTCAGCAGGGGTTTGTGTGAGCGGATGAAGAGGAGCGAGGTAAAAACTCCTGCTGTGGGAGGATGGATTACCCGATCAATGAAAATAAAAAATAATGAAAAAAAAACACGCTTGGACGAACCTTGCCTGACGAAAGTAGTTAACAGCGGTTGTAACATTCATTCCCGTCCCCATACATTGAGTGCACAGACATTTCAAAATGGCGGAACTACCAGAACATGCAGAAACGTGGATTGGTTTGACGCTAAAAATTGGCCCAAAGAAGTGTCATGAATTTTATATTTTTGTACATTTTAATTTTTTTTGTACATGTAGCCCCCTGTTACATGTTTCGACAAATATAATTAAATCAATCAAATTATTACAATTATTTTTATTTCTTTTTTCCGCCCTCCTGTCAAGTGTTTCCAGGAAAAGCAAATGAAAACTAGAGTTGAAATTGACTTAGCAGTCAATTTGAAGACCGCCACTTTCACTGCATATGTAGCGGTGATGTGATGTCAACTGTTTGCAGTGGGACATTGATGGGAACCTTTAACAGCGATAGCAAACAGGGTGTCTATAAACCGAAGACCGAAGACTGAAGATGGAAGACGCTGAACTATAAAACGAAGATCTCCACATCTATAAAACGAAGACCCAACTATAAAACGAAGATCCCCACTACTATAAAACGAAAACCCAGCTCTAAAATGATGGGCTGTGTCAGTAACCAGTGAATAACCACAATGAAGGGTCCAAAATGGAAGAGTTACCCTCAGGGAAAAGGGTCCAAACGGTTATTTTTGGTCGGATTTAAGCGGGGTTGCTTTTAAACAACAGATCTCAGAAAATGTTAATACGAATCTGCTGTCAGATCTGGGCCATCTCTTACCCTTTTCATAGGGAAAAAGTCTGAACTTGAGGAAATTGACCTCTATAATAATGTCATTGGGACTTCTAAGTTCTGAAAGTACCACAGTATTGCTTCCCAATCCTGCGTTACACCTAACCGCGTTAAGGAAGACCTCTATTGACGACTTGGTAAACAAACGCTATCAACCTATGCTACGTGCATTGTATTGTAATCATACATTCTCCAACACTGGGGCGAAAGCTTAACTACAGTATTGGAGAATGGTACTGGTGGTGCCGGCTGTCGACAGAAAGTGGCAATACGGTAGTCCTTTAAGTTAGTCTATCAACAAACGCACATGGCTTCGTTCCAATGGTAAGACTAATTCACAACCTCCTGCCAAAAAACCTGAAATCATCCCAAACGTCTCACTTCCCATGGTTCACAGAGGTTTACCAACACGTTGTGCTTTATTTTGATGATCTCCACATCGAAGCTACAGCGACGAGGCGGCCGTATTGTTGTGGAACGGACACTACGCCGCAGGACTGGAGCGGCAAATGCTGGAACCAACATAGGCCCAATGTGCATGCTCCGTTCTCTCCAAGTGCATGAAACGCCGAACATCAGACTGCTTCTAAATCGGTCACACGGGGAATCCCCTAGGCTTGCACTGTTAGTTTTAACAACAAAATTCATCGAAATTCATACTTCATCGTTTTTGGATGAAGCCAGGAAACGAAAGGGACCTGTCATATGCACATATCTACAAACCCTAAAAGTTTGGTGGTGATGCATGGCTCAATTTTTGAGTTATTGCCCTGAAACCACCAGATTGGATGGAGAGAGATCCAGAGAGAGATTCAGAGATCCAGAGAATTCCAGTAAAACCAAGGAAGACCGCCACACCATTGGTGTGTGGCGGTCTTAAAAATATTTTTATTTTTATTTTCCTCCCTCCTGTCAGGGGTTTCCAGGGAAAAATCCGTAAACCAACAAATAAAATAATCGTGACCTTAAACTGTTAAGCGTAGGCGAATATGGACGGCAAATTATACGTCGACTGACCGGGCCGAATAACCAGCAAGCGTTGGGTCAGTCGACTAAAACACATTGAGATTTCGTACACATTTGTGCTTGCTGGCTATGTCCCTAAGTGCGCCTTATACGACAAATAAAACGGCAAATAAAAAATCAAACAAGTAAAGGTTTGTAGAAATGGACTTCAAGCACGTTTTTGTCATTATTCGGTGCTCTCACCACTTGTAGCAATCGGCCCTTGTTATCTTGATCGAAATAAGGTACGACCTCATAAGTTCCTCTTACAGGCGGTTTCAGCGTCACAGCCACGTTCTCAAATGCGACACCATCCGTTGGAATTTCCGAATCACAGGCGATCCTCAGAGCACCCAATCTTTGAACAAATATCAAAATAATGGTGTTGTAGAAGTTCTCAAACATGAAATTTCTCAGATGACTCCAGTGATAGTATAATTTCACAGACTGCTCAGTGACATTGTAATTGTCTTTCCTGAAAGCCACTGCCGCCGGCAGGTAACCTTTGTCGTCTGGGGTTCGGGCAGCAAAAACGATGACGTCACCGGAAAGTGACATCTTCATTCCGCCAATTTGTGGTCTGATCTCCAATTCCGTTGCGTTAAATAACACAAGCTTACCATCGCAACTGCGATAAAAGTCATAAAGCGTCGTGGTAATAGAAATCATCGACATACAACTAAGGAATAATTTTGCACCGATAATACGAAGTTGTATTGGCATGTGTGTCAGTGCGTGGAATTGCGTTTTACAGCGGTCTGAACTCGGAAAGGGAATTTCCCCCTCAATTTTTCCTGTCATGTAATTGAACATTGGTAAAGCGCCAACGTCTGATACTTGTACCTGTACGTAGTATTTATCATAGAATGTGTTTCTGGGCCTAGTTTTAGTTATACCAACTCTACGTATAGTGACCCTATGAGTTAATCTGTATGTCCTATCACTCTCGCGTCGAGTGTAAGTGTGGAATACCATTGACGACATTACTTTCTTTGAAAACTTGATGATTCGTCCTTCTGGCGCTTGGTGAAAGACTTGTTCGTGCATTCTAAGCTGAATGGTGGGAATTATTTTGTACCGTGTGTGGAAACGATAGACGAATAACTTTTCCTGAGAAAGAGATGTGAAACATTGCATTGGTCAGTGTTATGTCGGTGTAAACTGCCGAATATCGTCATGCTTTGACAACCACCGGCCACAAAGTTTGGTTTCAGTAGGAGCTGTCAGTGAACTGGCCAATAGGTGTCACCACGGCCCAATTCAATGCATTTTGCGGACCCATTCATTCTTGATTGAGCACCAATCAAGAGAAGTTTCTTTTGTGTTTTTCAATTTCAATTTCAATTCATTTCTAATGCGCTCCAACCACCACAGTGGTAGGAGGAAAAATATTTTACAGCAGGTATCACGGTGTTACAATATGATTTACATTTTTTCACATTTCTTCTTCACTGGGGATCTAGAGATGTTCCCACACCACCTCCCCCAACATGCAGTCGCGGTATTCCGCAGGTGTGCACCGCGCCGGAAGCGGTGAGAGGACTCCACCAGACCTACTTACACATAGAATCTAACTACATCAGGACCAGTGGCTACACATGGAATGTTTGACTGATTATTCAACAGAAGTTGGCAAGGTTATACCAAAAATAGTATCTATTTTTGGTTATACACATGTTCATATCCTTTAATATTCATGAGATTGGCGAATTTAACAGTATTTGGATTTCTCCAAAAATATTTTTCGTTAGTTCTTCTTTCCATCTCAAGAATGGACATTTCAACAAGTAATGAAATTCATCGGCAATGTCGCCAATCTGGCAAAGATTACAAAGTCCAAAATTTTCACCAGCGTGACCTGTATTGGTCCGCTAGAACTGTGCTGCCATCTTCTCGCAACTCGCGCGGCTGACTGCTCCTATTCTGATTGCGACGGGCGCGGTGACACGGCTCTGCGGTTGGTTTGAACTACGGCGGGTTGCTCTCAAGAACATGAAGGTGAACTTCGTAATATGTTGGTGTACCGTCATTTGACCTGCGTGCGATAAAATGGAAGATATTTGCTTCTTTGCGATCGAAAAACAACATAGGCTTCGCATGTTGATTCCGCAAGTTAACGGAGACGTGCAACTCTTTAAATACCTCATCGCCTTCTGCTGGTGTTTCATTCAAACAAGTTAATTCCAATGCAGAAAACACGGGTTGATAACGTTCGGTGAGCAAATACAGAACCGCGAGTCGGTCACCGACCCATATGAAACGTTTTGCGGAGTTCCATCTCAAGTGTAACGCAATAGACTGTTCGACTACTTTGTAGCCGTTGCCCTTTAGACAGACGGCAACAACGATTTTATTGTTGTCCGCTGTGCGTGTGGTGAATATGAGAGAATTGGCAGATAGTGACATTCTTATAACACGGTAAATTGCCCGAACAGTCACATCAGTTCCATTGAACAAGACGATACCGTCACTTTGAATTTTGTAATCATAGAAAGTGGTCATGATAAATCTTGATAGCATACAACTCATCAAAGACGTTTTGCCATAAAAATTAAGAATCAATTTTACTCTGGACTGTATACGATTTCTCCAGCATCTGTGGGTTTTTGGGAGTGAAATACGACCGAACATTTTACCCGACATGTATTCAAACATAGGGATGGAGACGACGACGTCATTTTCCATGCATCGGTAGACGATAAACCGTGAAATGGCGCATAGGAACCGACATTTACCGCCTGGGTCGACTGTCGAAACGCTAACTTTTTGAAAAATTCCACCGCGATTTTTTTCCAACAGTCTATAAACGCCCAAATCAGCTATGACATATCTACCATGTTCAGCCCATCGACGGCTGTACACGATAATGTGTGACAGCGGAGAATGGAAAAATATTGTCTGAGTCTTGGACAGCTTCAACGGAGGGACGAACGGATACCTTTTTCGAAGGCGATAAGCCAATGACAGCTCCCTGCTCTATGTCGAATTGAACCAATATGAATATTTGGCTACATTTCTTAGCTTAGTGTATTTGCTTTGTGAATAATTGGGATGTGAAGTTGAAGCCCCTCTGTATTGCATTTTACGGTATTTCCAAAGGGTTAGCCAAGTGAAGGTCCCAAAATGCTTGCGTGATACGTTCAAAGAATCAAGACCTAGTTTTCAGCACACATTGAAAAAACTGCAGACAGAGCTCTAATGTAAATGTATTCAATGCAGGGCAAAGTAAATTTTACGCTTCACTAACGTCCGCGAACGTACATGTAAGCACTTTCTGAATATACAGTGCGGCTTTAAGTCATCGAATGCCTAGTTGGTGACCGTTCCGTGGCACGAATCATCCAGTCTAGAGGTTTCGCAAAGCCCCCGAAACGCGAACGTGAACTTCTATCCTTTTGTTTGGTGCTCTCGTCGTCGCATTGAACAATGGGTTTGGCGTTCGCGTTGGCGTTTCGGGGGCTTTGCGGAAACTCCCTATTATTTCATTTCAACGCGCATCACAGCCGTTATACCGAAAGGAATGTTTCAAGATGATCGCCCACGTCACGCAAATAACAACAGGTGATTACGGTGGCCCATAGAGCTCATTGATGAAAAATATTTACATTTGCAATTTTTTTTCAATTCGATAATTTTTTCTTGGGGGTTTGTAAAATTTTTAGAAGTTCCGACCGAGGTGGAAATATTATCACCGCAGTGGAAATATTATCACCGCGGTGATAATATTTTCACCGAGGTGGAAATATTCTCACCTCGGTGGTAATATTATCACCGCGGTGGTAATATTATCACCGCGGTGGGAATATTATCACCGCGGTGGAAATATTTTCACCGCGGTGGGAACTTCTAAAAATTTTACAAACCCCCAAGAAAAAAAAATCGAATTGAAAAAAAATGCAAATGTAAATATTTTTCATCAATGAGCTCTATGGGCCACCGTAGGTGATATTTTTTAGGCCCGATATTGTTGTTAACTGCCCTTCGATGTACGGTTGTATGGTTCATAAAATCTACTAAGTAATTAAAGTTGTCGAAGAAGTAACATCGCCGTCGCCGTCACCGCCGACGACGCCGACAACATGCACTTGGAAAAACGTTGTTCTCAATTTAGAGAACGGAACTGTAGGAATCGGGCAATTACGATGAAAACAAGACGACGACATGCACATGTAGGCCTAGTATACCCGATTTTGGTTATTATAATAGAGAAACAGCGAAATATTAAGCGGACGAATTTTTTTTAAAAATGCCCCAAATCATTCCAAACAGCACTGGCAGTGCACAGAAACATGTAAATCTGTGTCCCCCTAAAATTTTTTACTTTCTTCGCTTAAAATCGTATATACCGGTATTTTGCGACCGGACTACTTGAGAGTGCATGGTGTGTAGTAGCGAGGATTTCGATTTTCGTGATCACGGCGAAAAAAGAAGGTGATCGTATGAGCCTGTTAACTTATTCTTACCTTTCTCTGGAAAACACGACTGCTGGCATCATCCACGTCATACGAATCGTGTGTGCATTTCCACTTTTTGGTGTCTAATTGGCAATTGAATTGAGATGCAAGGTAGAGCATGGCGACAGTCCTACATTGAGCTAGCAGCAGACACCTTAGGATGCAGTCTATCTGCGAAACGGCAACAGCATAACCTAAGTCTGGATTTGCAATTAATTTATTTCTCGTTTCGAGGGTGAACGATGAGGACATGGAGTTGACTCCCATTCTTAGAATTCATGTAAGCGAGGACTCTTGGCCATCGTCGATATCTTAGTAAGAATCACTCTCGCCGAATCGGTAGATGTCGTCCTGGGTAACCCTAAAGTTTACCCAGGACCAACCTGGGTGACCCTAAAAGTTACCCAGGACGATCCTGGGTAAGCTTTAGTGTACTAAACTTTGGGTAAACTTTAGTGTACTAAAGTTTACCCAGTTTGAAATTCGCGTGCACTGATATATGACTGAAGGGCCGTTTTCAAGATCCTTGACCGCAGGTGAAAACGTGCGCGAATTTCAAACTGGGTCAACTTTAGTATACTAAGGTTTACCCAGGATCGTCCTGGGTAACTTTTAGGGTTACCCAGGATGGTCCTGGGTAAACTTTAGGGTTACCCAGGACGACATCTACCGATTCGGCCTCACTCTTCAGCCGGTGAAGTTTCTATGCATTCTTAATACTTATTCATTTATAATGACAGTTTATTAAATATTTGCAGAGCAGCGGAAGCCTTTTTCACCAGGTGACTGTCGTAATGGTACTCACGTGGTAAAAAGGGAGGTTTAGAAATCACACGATAAACGTAAACGTTAACGACAACGTTATTTTTGTACCGAAAATGCAATATAAAATCACTGGTGAATGTGTAATATGAAAAATAACGTTGTCGTAAAGTTTACGTTTATCGTTTGATTTCTAAACCTCCCTAATAACAAGCAACGACCACTCTTAATCTAATCCTGATACATGAATAGGCTGTACCACAGCCACATGCTGGAAAAGGCGCTCGCTGATCTACGAATATTTAATGAACTGTCAACTGAGTAGATACAGTACCGGTATTTGATACGATTGGCGAATGACGCGCGTCAACAACCTCCACTTTGTTTCGCGCCATCATCTGGAATTTGAACTTCTGCAGCCATGTCAGTACAGAAGTTCCTCTAATAGAGTTGTTGACAACCCATAACTGTTCGGAACGACCAAACGTTCCCTCAAGTACATGTAGGCCTATGCTAAATGATGTAATATGCCTATCAGGGTTATATGACTTCGGTAACATAACTGCAATGATGCAATAATAAACCCAATCCCAGAGTGGAAATCAGAAATGTCATTCTGAAATTAAGTGTGTAATCACTGAACATGTTTACCCTTTGTCATTTTGTGTCAAGTCTTCTAGGGTTCACTGGCCAGACTTTTTTTTACCAGAGCGCAGTTTGCCCCCTTTCAAACTGTTATTGAACTGTTGGGCCAGCAGCGATTACACATTGAATGCACAAGTCCACAACTGTTATGTCCCGAACTGTTGTTGTATTACTGTTGTGGTGACAGTCTGGGAAGAGTTGTTGGGAGAGTGCAGGTGGCTCTGGTATAAGAAATAGAAGACAGCGATCTAAGGAATGCAGTGTGGTAACAGTAGAGGAGACAGGAGTATTCATGGAGACTCTAAAAATAGAATTTATCTAAGGTCACCAAACATCCATCATGTCTTGAAAATTTTATATGTAATCCCAACCTGAGTGAAGAACAAACGATGGTGATTTGCTGGTGTAACACCGGCCAATGTTCCTCATTTTCGGTGTTTCCTTCTATGTATTGGAGACATTGTAAAAAAAGACAGCGTGAGAGACCATGACAATTCGATAGTGCAGTACAATGGGAAGAACATTCACACGCAGAAACACTATGTTACACACGTGTGATAAAATCTAATGTCCCCACCCGCCTGATGCCCCTGCATTGTTTGTCACAGGATTAAGGGTCTTGGTCTCTCTAGAGTCCAATTCAATTCAATTCATTAGATTCTACTACACAGGTGTAACAGGGATCAAAGTCCCCCTGGAATCAAAGTCCGGTCTTTTTGTTCAGCAAGGGATTAGAATAATATGGCTATGGAGACCGTGGCCATTCGAATATAACCTTACAATAGCGAGCTAATGGGTGATATGAATAAAGACTAGTTAATGCTTTTACTTGAATTTTGCGATACAAATGCACTAGGTAATGCTGTACAAATCTGAAGTAAAAGCATTTGCTAGTCTTTATCCATATGACCGATATGACCCATTGTTTGGCGGACTTGCATTTCTAGGCCGTTGATTCTTGTCACACCTGTCTATAGATCGATGGCGTTGATTGCGGACCATGTTTACATGACTTGACCAGGGTAACCTCTTTTTAACGGGCCGCCCTGAATTTATTTCTGGC
>NMRB01003175.1:6380-42453 GCA_002633025.1 Notospermus geniculatus
TGTGCGCCGGGCACGCCCCCCCTTGGATCCGCCACTGACATGTTCGAACATATGGCGCCTCCTCAAATCTTTCTATGAGACTGGCATTCACTGACTTGCAACGATTATCCCAGGTTTTGTTGTCAGACCTGGGAGGAGCCAGAGAGATCAAAATCTGTGAAGAGGGAAGCTTCGCATGTGTAATATCAACAAGGTCCATCATCTCCTGGGTAACAGTGACACTGTCCTTGCTTTTCACGTCGTTCGTGATAACATGAAATGTTACAACATCCGGTTGATCAATACTTTCTTCAATATGACTCCTGGCCTGATCGATAGTGAAGGAAATAACTTTTTTTGTCAGAAACTGATCAGACAGCCACTCTTCCCTCAGGTCCTTGGTCTGGGAGGAACCAAGAATCAGAACAGACTTTTGAGTTAGCTTGGGAGAGCTATCATCTGGAGGAGAGTCACTTTTTTCCTGCAGAGAGTCATTCTGACAAGAACAGTGTAGTTTCAAAGAATTACATTCCTCGGTTAACTTAATGCACTTGTCACAAAAGGGAACACTTCTTTTCGCGGCAATTCGATTTGAAGACTTGTCAAGTTCAGAATTCAGCTTCGAATTCTTCTCACTGAGGAAGGATACCTTGTCCGCCAGTAAGGCGATTTCACCCTTGGCCTTATTGCTCATTTGTGACAACTGAAGCTCAGAGTGTAGTCTAGCGTCCGATATGTTTGTAGAGAGAGTTCTGATTTCGGACTCTTGAGGTGAAGGCAAAATATACTTATGGAGGCCTGTGGAAGGTTATTTAATACTGTTCAAGTCGGGTGGATCTTTCAAAGCTAGTGTGAAATATGATTTACAGGCGAAAAATAAACCAAAAAATTTGTCGTATACGTCATCAAATTGAACGTTACGGGTCTTTATTGCTCATTTGCATACGTGTGTCAGAATTCAGGCAAACATGGAGGACGCGGCCTGTCGTAGTAGTGAAGGAACGGAGCAGTACGACAGGGGACCAGTCTAATAGTTCTGCTCTCTGATTTGTTGCTTTCTTGCCATCCCCGACAGGAAGGGGGACCGAATAGTTATGGTACTCAAAACACGCCACAGCCACCTACAGCGCCGTTCTCTCCGTTCTTCGAACAGGCACCATCAACATCTACCGACATCCGGATATCAGAATTTCCCGCCATAACGATTTTCTTTGTTCTAGTTCCTATTTTCGGACACCTGACTTCAATCCAGTCTTCCTTACTTAAGCCGAATCGGTTAATGTCGTCCTGGGTATAACAGAAATATACCCAGGTTCAATGTCGTCCTACAAAACTATACCCTGGGTATAGTTCGATCTACAAAGGTATACCCAGTACCGTAGTTTTGAGCCTAGGTACGAATTAGGAATGGATGACCGCCATTTTGTTTCTCACTTCAACTGAGACGGCAGTTTTACAATCAACATCTTCAAAGTATCAGTCAATATTGTCAGATTTTGTGCTCATCGATGGCATGGGTCAACTGTTGACATTTGTCTCAACACAACGGTCCAAACTTATATATATACATGTACATTTATTTCGTGATAACCATTAGATAATCACAATACAAAAGAACACACAGAAGAAAAAAAAGAGAAGGAAAATTGTAACAGTTCTAGGAAGTTAAGCTCACAGTTTCAAAGAAATGAGCAAACGAAAGAGCCGATCTGCGCCCCATATGTTTGTTCGGTGTCGTGCGTTCATCTACGTCCGCGAGCCGTGCTGCGAGTACTACTGCGGATTTGAGTGACGATAAACGGCACGAAAATTTATTTGATGATTGTCGGTACGATATATTAAAATGGTGCCCGTCGTGTCGGGCGCTAGAGCGATGTTTTTCGACTTGTCATGCTTCTGCATGGTCATATGGCATTTGCAAGAACAATCTCGTCTTCAGGTGCTGTATCCAATCCTCGGTATACTTTTGTAGATCGAACTATACCCAGGGTATAGTTTTGTGGGGCGACATTGAACCTGGGTATATATCTGTTATATCCAGGACGACATTAACCGATTCGGCCTTACTTAAACATCGACGGCATGAAAGTTTATCTACCTCTGAGTGTGATAGGAGGTCTTATTCATCAGATAACTTCTCATGTATCGAGTGATTCAGAAAAAACGTTCCGAACTTTAAGGGTTAATAATTTTCTTTCTAATTAACGTATGACATTGACAGTTGACAGGGACCAAAACACACACAATCTGAGATAATACGCCAAATCGCATTCATCTGGCTGGTAAACTCCCTGAATTATGACAAAAAGTATCACAGTGTCTGAAAAAGGCAATATCCAAAGTAAACTGAAAACCGTCATTTAAAGAGGTGATAGA
Organism: Notospermus geniculatus; assembly: GCA_002633025.1. Lineage (NCBI taxonomy): Eukaryota > Metazoa > Nemertea > Pilidiophora > Heteronemertea > Lineidae > Notospermus > Notospermus geniculatus. The sequence goes on from NMRB01003175.1 coordinate 8,736, forward strand.
TTGGCCCTCCATTTTGTTGAAAAGCGGCCCTCACACGCTTTTTCCATAATGCTATACTTTCTAAATTCCCGTACGATATGTGTCCTGCCCTGTCCCCCTACCGTACGATACATACGCGCCCCTGACCACCCTTTTCCTACAAAACATGATTTGATTAACTTAATCAAATTGTGTTTTGTGGAAAAACTCATTTCTGCAGTGCTGAAAACCATGTTATTGTTAAACAAACAAGATACCCAATTCGACTGAACAAAATTGTTGGTTTTGCCATGGCAAGATGTGTCTAGACATCACGAGGAACAGAAAAACATGCTGTACCGGCAACAAGGTAGAGACTGGTGCCCCCAGACGGCATTTGATTGGCATGTATCATTTGCTGGTGACTTGCATTGTGCTGGATATTGCATTTTTCAGACAATGTGATACTGTTTGTCATAATTTAGCAAGTATACCAGCTAGATGAATGAGATTTGGTAAATTAACTCAGATTATGTGTCTCTTGGTTCCTGCCAAGCGACAATGTCATACGTTAATTGTAAAGACATTCATTAACCCTTAAAGTTCGGCACATTTTTTCTGAATCAGCCGATATACGAAGGATTCACTTAAACAGGAACAGAAATCGGTTTTTTATTCCGCTGGTCCGAAGATCCAACTACCGGCGGCCATCTTGATTCTACGAGTCCATAGCTGTCTGGGAATGCCTCCCAGCATATTCCCTGCATTGCCCCGTACCAGTTTATGACCGAGCATACACCGGTTGTAATGATGTCCATTGAACACACCATTGACTGACCCCTCAGCCACAATACCAGACTCTATCATAATATCTCTCGACACTGAAAACCGAGGGTGGGTCTTGTACTGTCCACCATCACAGTAATCTCATCATCTGACTGATGCCCCTCGCGAACTTCTCTCATGACGGTGCTGTCACTCAAAATGATGCACAGGGTCTCCTTGACTGACACATGCTGGAACGTGTCACGGACTATAGAACCTGCCTAGCTTCTCCAGTAACATTATCGGTCAGTGTGTCATATCGGGTACCAAGCACAACAGTCAGACCTAGGCTGAACTAAACCAAATTCCTTGACAAAGTGCTGTTCACGCCTCTTTCGATTCTCAAGTCCGTCAAATGGCTTGCTGGTGAACTGGAAGTATTTTAAAAGGTCAGAGCACTGTTTATTCTTTAGTTCAATCCCATTGTTCTGGAGGAACCGTCTAGTTTTACTTTCAAGCTGACCCACAAATCTCCTAACAAATCTTGTGACAGAATCCACCAGTAGTGTGGGTCATGTTTGACTTGGACAGCATTCCTGTTAAAAACATGCTAGCCTGCCTTCTTACCATTTCTTCAAAATCCATATCATCTTCTTCATCATCAATCTCCTGTTCGATTTCACCCTCAACTTGTTCGACAACATCGTCCTCAACTTCAACCACCATCTCTTGCTCCTCATTGTCATTTTGTTGAAGAGCATGCTGCTGTTCATTTGGAATGACAGGGTGTTTCCTAACAATGTGTCGCCGAAATGAATTAAATGTGCTAAAGGAGCTTGAACAAACTCCTTGTCCACATTTTACAACTAGTCGTTGTCCATCATACAAGTAAGGTGGCTGATAATTAAAGGCCATCATATTTTATTTTTCTTAAGTCGGGTGCCCGACTTGTAACTCAGGCACACGACTTACGAAATGTCATTATTTATTTATTTCATAACTCGGGCGCCCGACGTATAACTCGAGCGCCCGACTTATGACTTTTGATTTTCCTAGCTGGTTCCTCCAGACCATATACATGTAAACTCCTGGTCATAAGTAAATCCGCACCAGATATTCTTGAATTACTCGATAATTACTCATTATTTTTTCCCAATTTTTGGACATGTGAAAGCCATATGCACTGTCTAACACATCCCATTTCAATTTTTCAAATCACTACGAACATTCCTGTCTTCCACAGCAGTTCAAAGAGGGCAGGGTGGTTTCGAGGGTTTTCCAGCTGAAGTTTTCATCAAACTTTTCACCTGCACAACCTTCCGCATTGGTCACTGAGCGACAGACAAGAGAAAATTTTTCAAAAACATATAAAGATCTCGCCAGAAAAATCCATTTTTGTCCAAAATTTCAACACCTGCTAGTGCTCGGCAACCCAGTGAACTCAACTATGAGATTCCCCTCGCCATACTATGCAAACGGGACTTAAATAGTGTTTTTTGGTGGCCAGTCATTTTGAATTGAACTTTGAAAGCATGAAATTGATTTGTTTACAAGGTGTTGGTGTTACTCCAACCATGCCAACCACAGTGATTTTTAGTAACTAGCCAACATTCAATAACTGTTCAAGTAGCCAACATTCAATTCAGGGCATTGAATGGGGACATGTCTAAGGGACCATCTCATAATTGGGTTCACTGTTTGCCAAGCAGGTGCTGAGATTTTGGACAAAAATGCAGTTGTTCCTCTTCTCCTTAAATGGCTAAGTACAAATTCTGCTGCCAGTTCTCAAAATGTCTCCACCGTCCAGTTTGTTCGTCCTTGGAACCCATTTCTGCTGGAAACTGATGTTTCGTTGGCTCAGAATAGATAGTTTCCATTCCAAAGAAGTTGAGAGCAGCTTCACAGATATAGGCTTTGACAACTGAGACCCAAAAGTCCTTGTCAGCATCATATGATTGTTTGACATCCGCCTTCACATTGGTTCGAGAAATCCTATTCAGCAAGTGACTTCATTGTCCCTATGTCCTGATTACTGTTTTCCCGGGAGGCCTATAGCTGGTGATAGCAAATTTCAAGAAAGTTCATCATAAGGTAGAACATTTCAAAAGGTTATGGGGGAAAGATGGAGAAACTTGGCTTTGTCTGTTGTCTGATGGGGCCGAAGTCTCTTTGCCCCAGAAAACCGATCACGTGTTAACTGGTTCCCACCAATGTGAACCCTTGTGTCCTTGACCTGCCTCACCATGCACATGTTCTATCAAATCATCATAGGAATCTAAAATATCCACCACATCTTTGTAAGGCTGTTCATTTTTAAACTGGATGAGTAGAGGAATGACTTTTATCTTCTGAGCCAGCTTGTCTTGGTTGATTGGCCCCTTCTCAATGCAGCAAGCATTTTCGTTGGGTGTCTCCTGGTTTTCGCACATGCCACATTGTCACCTGTGAGTGTGAAGAAAAGGACAATCAATTAGAATGATATTCTGTCTGAACACAGATCAAGGTAGGCCTAGGCCAAGGCCAAGGCCAAAATATTTCCAAGACAGGTGCACTTCTCCAAAATCCACCATCATGCATCAGGCCTTCAGAAATTTAAATTAGGCCTGTTAGGCCTTGGCCTACTTTGCCTACCAGCTGGTGAGGTCATCCATCCTCAGATGCACGTCATCATCTTGTTGAAAACATCTTCAAAAAATCATCATTGTATCAAGGTCTCTCACCTTCCAATACTTCATGATTTTCTCTTGGAAATGCTGCTTTGACTGCTCCCTTCTTCGTAGCTATTCCTTTGATACTGCGACTCAGAAGTTCCTCAACAGAGAACAGTTCTTTAAATAGGATTTTCATCCCGGCCCATCAGTCGACCGATCACAATTAACAAGCAATGCCAGTCTGTCGTATATATTGATGACGCATACCTCCAGGGCACGGATGTGATTCAATCTTGTCAAGACAATGTGAAAGAAACTTACGAGTTGCTAGAAGAACTTGGGTTCATTGTACATCCTGACGAAACAAAGACCATTCTACACCCACAGCAACATGATCTTGGGTGTTTAGGTTTCTTGTTAGATTCCATTGACATGTCAATAGCTTTGACCCAGAAGAAGATAAAAAGTGTAGTGGAAGCCTGTGAAGGGTTACTGGCTGAATGCCAGCAGTTCCTCCTGGAAAAATGTAATATTTTTATGAAAAAGAAAGTACTGCTATAAAGTCCAACAAATTCGTCAGCACTTATACTTGTGTTCCGGTAATGGCATATGCAGAGAGTTTTTCCAACTCCTCTAAGGGGTTTTCCTTAAAATGCCAGGGTCTTGTTTTTCTTCCCCTTCACTTTGCATCAATGAATCCAATGGTAGCATTGGGTGCACGCCTCCATTGACTGTCAGTCAGGTCAATAATCCGTTCACTTGCTTTTTGGGGCTGGTGCCGATTTTGTTGCTTCTATTCTAACATCTTGTGGATGGGAGAGGACAAGTCACCAGCAATGTAATCGGCAGGGTGCCTCTCAAGTACATGAATACAGCCTTTTAGCAGTGAGTCCATTGTCATGCTGGGGGGGGGGGTATTCACAAAAGTCTCGCAACTTTGCGTTCTCGCAGTCCCATGCGAGGATACTTGCGGGGGCAATAACAGACCTCTTAGGTTGCGTTGCGTGGTATTCACTAACGCCCTCTCATCTCCTTCGCATGTTGCATTACCTCGCATCAACTGCGAGATTGAATTACATGTATGTCACACACGTTAGATGATTAGCGAGAAACATTGTAGTAGGCACCTTCTCACTGTCTGTACGCGGCACGTGCGATATCGCAACACCTGCCTGTGTCAAAGGTGTTGCACGCGTGGCCAAAAATATTTTATTAAAAGTGTCCCAAAATCACATTTCTACACGGAATATTTGAAATTTCAGGATATTTTCTGAAAGGCCTCGATGAGTAGAACACAGTGATATAAAAATTTTGAATGAAATCATGCAAATAAAAAAGTAGCAAAAAACATACCTTTACAAAATTCCTTCTGTCCAATGCGGTTTTCAGCGGATTTTTTCGACGCTGATACCATTAGATAGCCAGGAAAATTTACCACTACATATGTCGTATTCAATTTTCTTCACCCCATTGGTTCGGAGATATTCAAGATAAACTGCTGTCCATTTACTTTTGGCCATGAGTGTACAATATACATGTAACACCAATTCATTATTCCAGAAAATGAGCACAGGGGTACCCAGCAACCAAAGGTACGGTCAGAATATCCAAATTCCTTTTCCATGTGGAGCAAGACTCGCCACTTTGAATGTCACGAACTGTGCAAATAAGCCTCAACATTGTCATGATTGTGGACCTAGGCCTATCTCGAAACAGCATGCACGACGTCGATGACCTGCCATGCCTGTCCTCACCAGTCACTTGAGCCAGTTGCCTTTTTATGTGGTCCGAGGACCCAGNAATTCCACGTCAAGGCAATAGAGGGCTCTTCAGGCTTTCTGCTGATATATCACACTGAATAGTGCAAAAAATGGACATGTGCCCTTTGTGCTCTAAGCTCTTTTTATGCTAACGCTGATTATTTTATTTTAGCTATTTTATTTTTTATCCATGATGATTAAAATATGAGTTTGTCGACTCCACTTGAGAATAAAATGGCGATCATAAGGCTAATCACAACTGAGGCAGACACATGGAGCCGGGGACACATAGAACCCGGGACACATAGAACCCTGCATACAAATAACTCCTTTAGGGACACATAGAACCCTCTATAAAAATAACTGTCTTTAGGGACGCATAGAACCCGGGACGGAAAGGACCCGGGACGCATAGAACCCGGGACACATAGGGACGACCCCGTGATGAAGTGCCCGGATAGATTTCTGAATAGGAACATATTGCATACTTATCACCCTACCATTATCTTCAAAGTCAGGAAAACACACCTCCTCGGGTTCAACAAACTGAAAATTAGATTTTTGAAATGAATTCCTTTTTAGCTCACTGGGGTGAGCTATTACAATGGTGCAGCGTCCGTCGTCGTGTTCCGTTAGCAGGGCACGTTTCGTAACCGCTGGAGCTATTGATCTGAAACTTGGTACATATATACCCCTAGGTCAGATGACACACGGCACCAAGTTTCGGTCCCATTCAACTCTCAGTTTGGCCACCAGGTGGCGGAAACCAAAAACACAAAAAGTGCAATAACTACTGAACTAATGACTATAGATCATCTCCAAATTTTTATCATAGGTGTAGCTAATAAGGATACATAACATATATAACGGGTTTTTGATTTGACCTACTTTTCAAGGTCACAGCGGTCAAAGTTCTACAAAAGTGACGAACCTGCCACAGTTTGTCATTATTTTTTACCGAGCGACTTCATATCTTGCATAAACATGCATTGGAGGGGTACCTTAAAAAATACCAAGTTTCGGCCCGATTTGACATCCAGTATGGCCGCCAGGTGGCGTAACCTGAAAATCAAGTAAGTGCTATTACTCGGGAACGGCTTGACGCAGAGTGCTCAAATTTGATATTTCCCTCCATCTAGATGACCTTTACATGCATGTCAAATTTCGGCCTGATTTGACTTCAAACATGGCCACCAGGTGGCGTAACCAAAAAATCATCAAAGTGCTGTAACTCAGGAACGCCTTAACCCAAAGCGCTCCAATGTGATATGTGGCCCCCTGCAGATGACCTTTATGTCCATGTGAAGTTTCGGCCCGATCGGGCGTCCACTATGGCCGCCAGGTGGCGTAAACCGAAAATAATCAAAGTCCTACCACCCTGGGAATGACTTGTCCCAGATTGCTCATAACTGATATGTTCATGTACATGTACCTCCCTCTGTCATTAGACTATTATGTCCAACCCAGTGAGCACATGGTCCATGGACCATTTCATTTTGATGCTACGGAGTTGGTTGTTATTAGAGTAATGAATAAGATCATTTTCAGTCAGATCCTCCAAAATTGTCTGTATTTTGGTTTCATCAACCTCAATTCTAGTCAAGTGCTTCTTCAAAAGTTTGTGTAAATATTCTCGGTTAAGGTTATTCATGTCCTCGATCTCTTGTAAGATTTTCTGAATGATACTTGATGGAATCACATGCTTAGCCTGAAGTTTCAGGTAAAAAAAGAGCGATGTTTTTAAGATAGGTATCTTTCAGTTATTCAGGATCATCAGAACTCTCAGTGTCACTGTCATTATCCCCAAGGTTTAAATCATTTCCCCTAGCAGTGTCATCAGGTGGATCGTTATCCATATCAAGCGGTTCCTCATCACTTTGTTCAGGGGCAGAAGTAGTAGAAGGAGCATGCAGTGTTGACCGAATACAATCTGTATCACGGTCTGCATGTTGCCCGGACAAGTGTGAATTAAATGAGCCAATATTGCTGTACTCTTTATCGCAATATTCAAAGGGACATGGTACTTTTTAAAACCATCTTTTAGATGTGATTTCAAGTGTTTGAGGAGGGCACTAAGAGATGAGCAGCTCTTTTCACAGAAAGCCCCAGTGGCATTACAGCGATAGTTAGAATTTTCAAGAGGAAGTTGTCTTTGGTCCATTTGGTGCTGAGGCTGCCCAGAATTCATGTGGTCACGAGTAACATGGGAGCGAAATGCTGAATTGGTGGAAAATCTGCGAATACAGTCTTCCAGTGGGCAAGGGAATTGAAAGTTGGGTACATTGCGGTGGACTATATAATGTTGTACATATGAAGTCAGAGACTTCGATTTGTGAGGGCAAAGGGAACATTGAAACATCATTTTAGCCAAGCAGATCAGGGCAAATAAAAGATCTAGGCCCTACCGTCGATTACCGTTTACGGTAAGGTAAGGACATGAAGAATGTGTAGGCTGAACGGTAATTCACCGTCTTTCCTAACACCGGCCGTCTGACTCCCCTTGAGGCCACCTAGCAGCTTGTTTTTCAAAACAACCGGACTCTACATGCTACTGACATGACTATACAGTTCTATGCGCGATTTCAAGCTGCTGCAATCAATAAAAATAGTGCCAATGGCACAGTGCCCGCTTGGTGAAGTGGGAATCATAGTACCGTAACTAAATCTTCAGGCCATAGGCCTATGTAAATATTCAATATGAAAATATTCCTTCGAAAACTGAAGACGCTAGGAGTGCACAGAAAGGCAAAGCAAAAATATTGGCCCATTTTTCGTTATTTGACCTATTTTCCCATCAAAATTAGATATATGATGTAACACGATAAAGATGTATCTATGGTTCAAATTTGAGCATCCTAGATCAGATCATTAGCGTAAAAGAGCCATTTTTCATTTTTTCACAAAACGCCCCCTAGTGGCCATAGTGGGAATTGCAGCACGCCCAAAATCGAACTTGGCCTAGATCTTGGGACCATATATACATGTACACATATGCATCCGTCGAAAACTGAAGATGCTAGAGTGCCGACAAGGCAAAGCCCAAATATCGGGCTATTTTTCATTATTTGACCTATTTTCCCATCAAAATTAGGTCAAATCAAAAACCTGTTACATATATGATGTAACATGATTAAATGTACCTACGGTTCAAATTTGAGCATCCTAGCTCAAAGCATTAGCGTAGAATAGCCATTTTTCATTTTTTCACAAAACGCCCCCTAGTAGCCATAGTAGGAATCGCAGCACGCCCAAAATCGAACTTGGCCTAGATCTTGGGGCCATATATACACATATGCAATATGAAATCGATCCGTCGAAAACTTAAGACGCTAGAGTGCAGACAAGGCAAATTGTTACCCACTCACGCACACACGTACGCACGACAGACCACCACTAAGGCATCTAAGCACAGCATAAGCCCTTTTGGCCTTCGGCCAAGCGGGCTAAAAACGAAGGCATGATAGGCCTAGGGGGATTGCTGCAAGTCTGATGATGTTGATTTTGAAAATTCCGAAAAACAGCACGAAAGGGCAATTCGGCTGACAAATAATGGCATGAGTTAACTCCCTAGTAGTCCTACTTGCCTATTGATATCAGTACAATACAAAACTATTTGAACTGATGACAGATTTCAACGGATTTTTTACGAGAACAAAAATAGGGATTACAAGCTTTGCCTCGCCTGCTAAAAAGACGCACAGACGCACCCACAATGCATAGCGTGACGCTACGTCATGACGTTACATTACCAATTACCGTAATTTTGCCGCTTTCAACGGTCGATTGCAGTAGAAATGAACTGATACAGTAAACAACCGTTCTTTTTCAATGAAACGTTGATCAAACGTAATTTAACGGTAATTCAGTGTAAAAATTGACAAACGGTAAACCGCTGTTGATTTTTAACGGTAAATTATGTTAAAACCTACGTTATGGGAAAACAGTGCAGGGTCGTATTAAGGGCCTCTGTTTGTTCAGCCTGACTATTCTTGATAGTGTTTTCCCCAGAGATTCCTCCTGATTTTTGATGGCAACACTATTGCGTTCTAGACGCGAATTGTTCTGTACCAACATAGAATTAATGCTTTGGAGAAGATCGGGTAGGGCTGTCAGGTCCTTAGCGCCTGCACGAAGCTCTGCAGCATCATCGGCTATGTCGGGCTCAGTTTTACTGGTATCATTGAGATCATTATTCCCCCCCCCCCATCANCCCCCCCCCCCATCATTGTCACCTGTGTCGTTTATAACAGTGAGATCACTTTCGCCTTTGTCCGCGCTCTCGCGTTCATTTTCAGGGTGCCCAACCTCACACACTGGGTCGAGGTGGGAGGTTCTAGGTCAGAGTTCTCGCCATCAGGGGGCTAGCCTGTGGCGCAGATTTGACCTGACCCTTCGTCTTTGGCCCAGCCATTACTCACCGGGCACTAGAAAAAGTCCTAAATTGGCCTAGATTCGTATCACTGGATAGACCGAATGAAACAGTCTATCCCACCGCTGTCAACAAAAAGTGGCGCCTCTCCGACTTTATTTATTTATTTATTTATTTATTAAGGCGCCAGCGTGCCAACAGCACATTACGGCTGCCTGAACAAATTTATACAAAATAATTATGAGATTAGCGAAGTGAGAACAAGTGCAGACATGCAGTTGGTGCAGATGTGGCTACGGTGCTATTACACAGAAAATGAAATGGTCCATGGACCATGTGCTCACCTGTGGGTGAATGTCCCAGAAGAACAGATGACAACTGCGTGTTCAAGTGTAGGCCTAGGCCTATTTTGTACAGCTAGGCCTAACAGGGCAGGGTAGGACTAGCCTAGACCTTGGCCTACTAGCCTAGGCTAGTCCTAGGCAGATTGGGCCCATCATTAAAGAAATCAAAGTCTTTGACTGATCATGGTTGTATGACAAGAAGAATGTATCAAAATACGGTTGTCAGACAAATGCAGACCAGCAGACTGCAGACTGCAGACTGCAGACCTATGGGTGGTTATATCCGCAAAAAGTAGACTTTGACAAAACNGTTCCAACATGGCTGCCTCCAATTAGTGTCTGGAATTCCCCTAAATCAACAACTTCATGGTTGATTTTTTGCCTTTCTGCTGTGATACAGCCAGGTTGAAGGGTAGCATCATGTACATTAAAGACCTAACAACATTTTGGTGGTTCGTTTGTACCAGAAACTTGTACGAGTAGACCTGTACATTTGCACAAAAGTGGGCCATTGTTTTATCATATATTACATAAGTGGTGCATGCTGACTTTGTACTTTGGGCATATATTCAGGATCTCTGTACTTCATAGAATATGATGTGCAGTGCAAACTTAATCAAAACTATTTCCATGCCTGCTTTTGGAGACACCACTTCCTGAGATAAATTTACAAGTTTGGCACTTCTTTGGTATACCCTTAATCCAAAAACCAGGAAGTATTGGGGCTTTTCTTGGAAGTCTACATGTAGGCCTAAGTGTACTTCATAAGCTTAAATACATTCAAGACTCAAAATTCACTGCGGCCATCGTGGCAATGAGGAACCCGCGTGCCGGAAATCCCGACAGGTCGGCGCTGCGAGCAGTGCGGCCGAAACGACGTCATTGACGTCGTTTTAGGTGTTGACGTTACGTCATGAAAAAATCCGCTGTACATTTTCTACAGGAAAAATGAGATAAAGACGTTGCCGAAATCGTCACCTATGTCTTCATTTTAAGGAAAAAAAGCACCGCAAAATGTAGACATTTTCATCTGCTACAAGATGGTGTAAATTTTAATGCCAGGCGACCGAAACAAACGGGAGCTTTTCACGCCAGAAATGAATGGAAATAACGTTAGAAAAAGAAACTTCGGTCGCACCGCTCACAGCGCCGCGTCGTGACGTTAGTTCCTCCGGTTCCTCATTGCCGCAGAACACAGTGATTTTGCCGCCGTTTACTCCTATTGCCTGCGGCCATGGATTGCCGCCGTAAGTTCTCACTCCTGCCTTCTCGTGCATCCCAACCTTTGGTGCATACAATGTACATGTACAACGAGCTATGGAACTAGTCTGCGGTACTTGTTGTAGGTTCCCGTTCACGACATCAGCCTTCTCAGAGACTGGTCCCCTGTCGTAGCACGTGCCTCCACTTCATGGAGTGCATTACGACAAGGGACCAGTCTAAAGGTCCTTATACACCAAAACCGCGCCGTGACGGCGAAAAATGACGCGCGTTCACCGCCGGGAAAATACATTCAATGGATTTTCAATAAAAGGGTCACACCAAGACACACGGCAAAAAATGACGGGCGTGCACCGCTGCGCGTCTTCGGTGTGACCCTTTTATTGGAAATCCATTGAACTTATTTTCCTGGCGGTGAACGCACATCGTTTTTCGCGGCCCGCAGCGCGGTTTTGGTGTGTAAGGACCTAAAGATAGCCACAGACAGTGTGTTCAACACACTGTGGCCATTTTCTGAAAAATGGCCACAGGAGGACTTTGGGGAATTTTAAGCCCTGACATTATTGTTTGGAAGTACTTGACTTCCTGGAGCCTAAAATTCTGAAGTATTTTGACTTCCGTGACTTCCAAACTCCCTCTAACTAAACCCCTGTGCCTGTGGATCACGTGATCATTCCTCTTTCCAGTTAGAGTGCGACCACAAGCTGTTCCTAGATTTCCTCAGAAGCAATGCTTACACCTTTGCCGAAAATGGCGGCGATGTTCAGCAAGCTCTTTGTCAACCATCGGATACCAAACTCTACAAACAGGCAATGGAAATGGCAATTGAAAGGCGTGGGGAAGGTGTCAAATATTTTGAATGGTGGTGAGTATTTGTGGTTCATGCTTGTTTTTGCAAGTACCGTATACATGTATACTCGTGTATAGGTCGAATTTTTGGTACCAATTTTTGGTGCTTGGAGTGTGGGGGTCAACCTATAGTATACACGGATAATGTTTTCGGGACCAGAAATTTTTCAAGGTTCCTGTCGGCAAAACAGTTCTCGAACCCTCCGCATGCCGCCGAGTGGCGCTAGTTTTATTCAGAAGTTGTATTCAGAGGCAGGCATGTACTGATTTAATACTGCATTCCTGGTGTGCATGTAGTGAATAAACACAATAAAAGCATCATTTTCGTAGAACGAAATATAATTATGTGCACTCACACAAAAATAAGACGAAGGGTACATTTTGAAAGTTAACTGACGGCAAAACAATGCAGAAGAGACAGAGTCCACTCTCAGTTTGACACTGTGGTCTCTACTTCTGGTGACACAACGGCCAAGTCAGACATATTAACATAGCTGCCAACCTGTACGATTTGTCCGTAGTTTTTACGTTTTTTACCCCCTCAATATGTTTTTACGGTCAGTCTAGCCAAAACTACGCAAAACAAGCAAGTGAGAACCCAGCTTCGTTCCATCTTGCTCACTTCATAGTTCCTGATTTATATCAACCTGAGCTCCCCTAGCAGAGAATCTACGAACTATCTTAGCTGTTCCATGCAATATTTGCCACCCAGCTGATCTGCTGATGGCTATGCTTTTGTCCTGGGGAGGGGAAAAAACTTCTGGATCGGCAGTTGGGGCCATGCCATGTGCTTGTCATGCTGATTGCTGGTTGATGTGAACGTAGGTAATATTTGGGATCTATTTTTCATGCTCCCACAATTGAGTTGAGTAACTGTTAACAGGATATAGTCAAGCTGTTGTCCATGTAAAGAATTACATTGAGTGCTGCAAACACTTTTGACGCAATACGCAGTGATTTGGATCGTAATCCAGCGTGTCAACACAACCACTCTAAACACGTGCAAGATGCCAGATTTCATTTCAGTTGCATGACGGATTTCATTTCAGTCACATTTCCTATTTTCCAGCAACAGAGGCAGTACTTCCATCCCTCTCGCATAACTCACAACAAAGCTGCATAAAGGCGAAGAAAATGCCGAGTTTTCACCAGACGGCAAGAAGATTGGGCCAAGCCTTGTTGATGGTACTGTTTAGGTGAGACTTCCCAATGAACCTCGGACCTTTTTCAGGAAACTTTCACAAAGCCAAACGTACATCGGCCTTGCGACTGGAAGCAACTGAACGCAACAGTCGCTATCGATGTACGCGATCCGCACACATCGGTTACGCCTGCTCATTGCGGCAACAAGTGGCACAATCCAGTCTTCAATCTGGAGCGCGCACATCGGACAGGCAGTGGTACTGAACTGAATGCTACATGAAAATGTTTATAAGGACCTTTTCCGCGAATATTTCTCCCCGTGATTGCTGCATTTATAGGCCATTCGCGAACATTTACGAGGCGAAAATATTTTGCTTTACGGTATTCTTTGTTGTACAGTACAGGTCAAAATTGACATCCCTAAATTCACGTAAGTACGTAAGTTACGCGTAACTTACGCAACAACTCACGAGCTATGTTACGCGAATTTCGCTAGCTATGCAGTGATTTACGAGGCGAGTTACGCGATATTGGCGAGTTACGCAAAACCAAAGCCGTGAGTTGCGCGTCAGTTACGTGTAACTTACGAGTAACTTATGCGAAGCCGTAGGGATGTCAATTGTGACCTGTACTGTAATGTACCTTTGCCATTAGAACTTGATGCACTTGTTTTAAAACATTGACATGTTTTCAGATGTCTGACAGTGTTTCTGGTTAGGAGTTGCTGAGCCTTGACGCCCCTGACGACGAAATCGGACCTGTCCAATATTCCCCGGATGATAAACGTATCATCACCAGCAGTTACGCCAACACGAAGTTGAAACTTTTCTTGGTCCCAGAGAACATGTTAACAACCGTGAAGGGAGAGAAAGCGGACAAAGTGCTCAGCAAAACGGAAATAAACGAAAGATTCCTTGCGCAAGAATTTGAGAGGAGTGATTGTCCAGTGACTTGCAAGTTTTCTCACAATGGGAAATACCTTGCCGCCGGATGTCGGGACGGTTCGGTATACCTATGCAGGGTTCTGCCCAGGACTGAATGAGTGCCAGTTGGAATGGGAAGCCTGGGGCCCTCCCCCAGCAAAATTTGAAATCTAGACTTGCTTAAATGCGATTTCCTGGCACCTGAGAGTCGAAATGACCCCGATTCACTCTATTGCAACTTAGGCAGCCCGCCGTTGTCGTTGTTGTCATTGGTTAGAACTGTCAGGAAGCCCCGCCGGGAAGCACATTTGGTGAATGGGAACAGAAAGGAAATTCGAAAGTGTGCGTGGCGGACATCTCTCGTGGCACACTTCGTTAGTTCTGCTGGTCGGAAAATACTCTTTTCAGGCCGAGTGCCGGTCGGCATTTCTGCATCCTGGACGGGGCCGTCTGGCGCCGACCAGCAGCGGCAGAACCCTGCCTATGGGAGATGGACTCAAAAGACTTTAGATTGCTGCACAAGTTTCAAAGCCAAGCGTGTGACTCAGCGGACTGTGGTTTCATAGATGATAGTTTGTTGCTGGTCACATGTGCGATGAACCTGGTGGTTGTTGTCGACGATATTCCGGATGTTCAAATACTGATCACCATCTCTACATGTGAAATTGTTCTCACCATCCGGGCAGTCGGAAGGTGGCCTTCAGATGTTGCAGAAGTTCAAATCGATATGCAGGATGTTCATTGAAAACTGACCAACGGCAGAGAAGGTATCATTCAAGGTCAACGATTGCGGTAATGGTATGGATTCCAGAGGTTCAACCAGTTCGGCAAGCTTCTTAGAAATATTTTTTTATTCCAGCCACAGTGTTATTCCTATGTAGAAATGTTTTTTTGTCAGACGTAGTGTTATATACAGGGGCGTAGTTAACTTTTATGGCCTAGGGGGGAAAAATTGATTGAGCCTGGAGGGTGAAGACAAAGGGGGGTCTGGGACTGGGAAAAAATTGAAAATCTACACCCTGTCAGATGCATTTTCCCCACATCTGACACTACAATAATTTGCTTGAAGAGGGGAAAATTACCTTTTAGAGCAACAATTTGTTTGTCTCTTTTTGCTTGGGGGGGGGGGGGGTCACACTGAAACCGACTGGAAGCTGTGTTCACACTGAAACTGACTTGAAAGCATTTTACGGAAAACACTTTTGGCCAAAAACAACCGCGCCACACTACAGTCACAAAGCGTTTTCAAATCGCTTTATCGCGCCGGAATGAAGTCGAGTCAGACTGTGCTGCCATCTATGAATGATATTTACTTTCATTCCAAGATGGATGCGCCAATGAAGAGCTTTTCCTCGTTTTGCATTTGTCGGCCCAAAGTATGTGCGAATCTATTGCGCATGCGTACAACACTTAGAGGGCCACATTTAAAAGTGTTTTAGCCGAACCGTTTTCAAGTCGTTTGAAACAACTTCTGGAATCATTTTCATTAAAATGCTTTCATTCGTTTTAAGACAAGAGGCCTCTAGTGTGGCACCCTGAACCGTTTTAACATCTTAAAATGTTTTCAAACCGTTTTAAAAGCTCAGTCATGTCAGTGTGAACACAGCTTAAAAAGAAAGTAAGCAAACTGATGAAAACCGAAAAAAAACCCATTTGTTCGTGTTGAACTTGTGTCATACATGTATCTTACATATCAAATGAATTTTATGGCCTGCACATGCCATGGTTCCTGCAGATTCTCGAAAAGCATTGAATTTCATTTCCTTCAGCTTCAAGGCCTTGAGTACCCTTGGAAACCAGTTTTTAGCTCACCTGGTGAGCTCTTACTGTGGTGCAGCATCCGTTGTCATTATCCGTTGTCTGTCGTTTGTGCCATTTCGTAACCACTGGGGCTATTGACCCAAAATTTTGTACATGTATGCCCACAGGTCAGATTTCCCTGGATCGTATTGCCTTGACACTGGTTTGTTCTTCTGGTGCATTCACCCAGGTGAGCATATGGTCGATAAACCATTTCATTAGGTCTGTGGCCATTTCTCCCATCCTAACAAAGTTTTCTGCGTTGGTGAAACGATGTGTTGGGCATGTCAGAAAAGGTGATAACTTCATGCGTGAAAGTTCGTGCTTCTTCATTCATTCACAAAACGTTGACTTTGATTATGGCCTTGTTTGCCCTTGAAAAGCCTTGGGCCTTGAATTGGCTGACTGAAAAGCTGCAGGAACCATGCATGTGCAATGCTGGTGCATCTATACATGTATGTAACCCGATCTACCAAAAGTAGGTGTCAGTTTATTTGTCTAATAGGGAGGTTTCGCAAGTGCCCCGTTAGGCCATACGACGACGTCTGTCTATTGTTTGGGTATAACCATACAGTGGATAAACGTCGTCGTAGGGCCTAACCGGGGCATTTGTGAAACCTTCATATTGTCACTGCTGTCCACTACTATTGTCATCCCGCAGAAACATACATTTCAGCTGTTGTGTTGCAAAGCCATTAACCCTTTCCTCGTTTGCGACTTGCGCCTACTTTTGCCAGATCGGGTCACATATGATTCCACATTGTCCGTCGTCCGTTAAAGGAGCTGGACGTCCAAGTTGTAAACACTCACTCACTGGTTCTCTATCCACGCGACGCCTGCGGCGCTGCCACCTATTGTCGGTGATATGTACTGACGTGAATGTCATGAGTGAGTTGCATCGGACCGGGAACCAGTCTAACGATCACGGGGCGCTACTGGTGCTGCCACCTACACGAAGGAATAAAACTAGTTCGCCGACCATGTTTGTAAACAAACCAGCTTGTTTACAACTTCGGCGTCTAACTCCTTTAACACTGGTGGCCTGTTACGTAATCACAAGAATGAGAAATGTCAAACTGGGTATTTGCTTTGTCGCAATAGCACATTGCTATGTAGTCTCGCGTCACCAGCCTCTCTCTCTTACAGGAGAGAGTCTGGTAGCAAAGGCCAAAACTTTCGTTACCGCCAGGTGGCGAGTGTCCAGCTCAGAGCATCCGAATCTGATTGGCCGACGGCTGATTAAACATGGCTGCGCCCGTGAAACGCATAGTGATGAACGAACAAGGAACGAAATAGTCCGAGGGAAATGTTACCTTTTTAACACGTTTTATCGTAGTTTTCACCCGAGTGATATGTAGACAGCGATCGAGCCTGGCCGTTTGAGGTGGATCGCTGATGAAATAAAGTGGAATTGTATTGTATCAGGATCGATTTAGGCCTACCGTCTGGCTAGCTGAACTTCGACTCCCTGGTCGGAAGTGACCTAATCCATGGCACAAAATGCAAGTCATATTGTAGGCCCTACAATCGGCTTATTCCAGCAATCGATGACCATGGATAGTCGTTCCTTCCGTGCTAAAAAGGTAAATTTTCCCTCAGACTCATTCGTTCATCATGCGTTTCATGGGCGCAGCCATGTTTAATCAGCCGTTGGCCAATCAGATTCGGATGCTCTGAGCTGGACACTCGCCACCTGGCGGTGACGAAAGTTTTGGCCTTTGCTACCAGACTCTCTCCTGTAAGAGAGAGAGGCTGGTGACGCGAGACTAATTGCTATGCTGCGAAATTGAGCACAATTCAGCCGACATTCTGGCTAATAGGGGTGTGAAAACATTTTTGCCTGTCTGCTGTGACTGAGAGACGGGGGTCTATGATATCGCATTGTCGTCGTCCGTTAAACTGTGGACGTGTGGAGGCATGTTTATACTTGGTTCACCTGTCTCTCAGACAGGTGATACTATGATACCGCATTGTCCGTCGTTGTCATCCATTAACAATGGTGACATTTTACTTAACGTCAAACTTGGTGTGAACTTCGGGTATTAGCACCCGACAATGCTGCGAAATTAGCACAATTCAACCAACATATTCTGGCATATAGGGGGCACTTCGTGAATCGGTCTCTTAGTCCTGAGCACCGCTACCTGGAATCATGAAACGTATATCCTGGGCTCAGGTGGGATTCCATATCAAACCATGGTCACTTCCTAGTTCCTTTTCAGCTCAGCGGAGCTAGTCAAATAGCTAGTGGGTGGTATCTGTGTCAGTCAGTCCATCTATCCATCAAGGCCCAATATGAAGTTCTGCTTGGATCTTGGCCTTACGAATCTGTTGTTAAGCGGCAAGCAATTGAGTTTTCCTTATCTCCGTCTTCAACCTCTGTCGCCTAATTGTTGATGTTGTTGAAGCCACGCTCATTCCGCTCCTTGACCTAGCAGTATTACGAATAGTCAATCTTCCACCAGGACTCTTGAAACAACTGCTACTACCGTACCTCTACTAGTGACACTAGGCAGGTTCAATGCAGCTAACTGTTCTAACGATTCAGCACCATCATCACGAGCTTCTTTTGGACTTCTATGGCCAGGGACCACTTCTTCTGTTACACCACCATGTACATCATGCACAGCAGCATGTGTATTCGACATATTATGATCAACAGTCTTAACTGAAGATTTGATTCTAACTTTATCACAATTTCCTCAAGATTTGATTCTAACTTTATCAATTTCCTCAAGATTTGATTCTAACTTTATCAATTTCCTCAAGATTTGATTCTAACTTTATCAATTTCCTCAAGATTTGATTCTAACTGATTTGATTCTAACTTTATCAATTTCCTCAAGATTTGATTCTAACTTTACCAACTTCCCCAACTTCCTCAAGATATGATTCTAACTTTACCAACTTCCTCAAGATTTGATTCTAACTTTACCAACTTTCTCAATGTAGGCCTCTTTCTGATCGAATCCTAACGTATTATTTAAATGTCTCTATTTCTTTCAATGACGTAAACATTGATGGTTTCCACTGTCGACCGGTGTGTTCTTACACTGAACTTTTCTCTCGAAAAGTTTTGTGGAACTCACATCAGTAGGAAGTTTTTGGTCACTCCTTGGAGGATGCCGTGCATGTAATCAGGTATGATTCCTTTAATTACATCAAGGTTTTCCAGTGAATGGAGGACACCATGCATGTTCTCAGGTACAATCCCTTTAATTACATCAAGGTTTTCCAGTGGATGGAGGACGCCCTGTATGTTATCAGGTACAATCCCTTTAATTACATCAAGGTTTTCCAGTGAATGGAGGACGCCCTGTATGTTATCAGGTACAATCCCTTTAATTACATCAAAGTTTTCCAGTGAATGGAGGACGCCCTGTATGTTATCAGGTACAATCCCTTTAATTACATCAAGGTTTTCCAGTGAATGGAGGACGCCCTGTATATTATCAGGTACAATCCCTTTAATTACATCAAAGTTTTCCAGTGAATGGAGGATGCCCTCCAGAGTCCATGTAATCAGGTCCAGTTCCTTTAATTCCCTCAAAGTTTTCCAGTGAATGGAGGACGCCCTGTATGTTATCAGGTACAATCCCTTTAATTGCATCAAAGTTTTCCAGTGAACGGAGGACACCATGCATGTTATCAGGCACAATTCCTTTAATTAATTACATCAAAGTTTTTCAGTGAAAGTAGTGGAGATTTGTTACGAACACCATTCTGACACCAGAGGCTACTACCCTTTCTGCAGTTGAAATGAAATCATCTGTAGTCCTTATGACAGGAGGGACAGGATGAGTGGGATAAGAGATAACTGATCATTTTCCTGAATTCACACTGGCTTTCCTTCTTCAAACAGGTTATTCATCCATATTTAGCTCACGGTTATGATGATAATAGGCAGTCTACCTGCAGTCTGCATGTTTGAGGTGTCCTGTAGTGGTTTCCTCTTGGATGCTTTGACCAATGGCTCGGCAGATGAAAAGGTATACGGTTCAGCAGCTGCTCTTCTCCAAGCATTTCATTCTTGAAAAGGTATACGGTGCAGCAGCTGCTCTTCTCCAAGCATTTCGTTCCTTGAAAAGGTATACGGTTCAGCAGCTGCTCTTCAAGCATTTCATTCTTGAAAAGGTATACGGTTCAGCAGCTGCTCTTCTCCAAGCATTTCGTTTCTTGAAAAGGTATACGGNTACCCACGGCAGGACAGACGGGATGTGACAAATTTTACAGGCCTGGGCCTGTATTTATAGAAGTACATAGCCTCTTACCCCGGAATTCGCAGAAAAACAAGTCACACGCCCAGATTAATTCGTAACACATAAGTTACTAACTCGTGACCCACACTTGCAAGGGCCGACGATCAAAAGCTTACACCACTCAACTTCACGGCCGATCGCCGCGGCATTAAATGTCAGACAACTACACTTGAGCGAGACTCGCTACACCAACATAGAGATAAAACTTACAGACCTACCATCTCATTTATTCTTCTATTTTGCAGTGCCACCATCAGACAGTCCCAGTGTCTCCAAGTCTGAAAGTCAGATACATGTACATGTATGTAGGAATAATTCATAAATGTGATGAATGTGACTAAGAATTTGCAAGAAAAAGTGATTTTAATAACAATAATAATAATTTTATTTTGCACTTAATGTATAGAATTATGGCAATACAGTTAGATAAAATGAATAGATTATGAATAAATATTAAGGGTAAGATGCATAGATACATGTGTATACAGTAAACTCGAGTTTAAACCACCGGTTCATTATGTCCATAAGCACACCCACAATCCGAAATGGGCGTGAATAAAACATAACAAGTATTACGCTGAATGGCTGGAATCGCCTGTCCAATCACAACCCTGTGACGGAATGAATAGCTGGTTAAGGCCTACGGTGAAACTGGCCCTACTATGGGTGTGCTTATGGACATAATGAACCGGTGGTTTAAAATCGAGCTTACTGTATATAGAGAGAAAAATAATATTACAGGTGGTAAAGAAGCATTACTTACATTCACAAGATAAAGAGGCTAATGACAAATATGTTCGAATAAATTCTGGGTTGGGTTAGGGTTAGGGTTATCATTGTGATGAACAATTCTCCAAGAAAGTTGATCTCACTGCACACATGCAGGTATATTTGGGAGAGCGATCGGTCGCAAGTGACCAGTGTGGAGCCGCCTCTCATTGCATTTCCCGCAAAAGAATCAGAAAATATACCGGTATTCATAAATGTGATGAGTGCAACAAAGAATTCGCCAATAAGTCCAATGTCACTAAGCACATAGGGGAGGGCAACCGTTTGCATGTAACCAGTGTCCGAAAACCTTCAGAACTAGCAGCAGCCTCGCTGAGCACATGTGGATACATTCGGGCGAGCGACCGTTTGCATGTGACCATTGTGCAAAAACCTTCAGAACTAGCAGCAACCTTATTGTGCACATGCGGATACATTTGGGAGAGCGACCGTTTGCATTTCTAAAGGGAAACTAAAGATATGATAATAACAATAAAGCTTTGGGAATATAACAATTCTAAAAGAACCACTAATAAATTCAGGAATAATTCATATATGATGTGAAACCTAAGTATAGTTGAGAAATTAAGGGAACTCAAAGTTAGACTGCTTGTCTCTAGGAGCAAAACATTTGGACCGAACAGGATGTTCATTCAAACGTTGAAATACCAGCCATTTCGCACTAAATAATAAAAATAATATTACAGGTGGTAAAAGAAGCATTACTTACATTTACAAGATAAAGAGGCTAATAATGACAAATATGTTCGAATAAGTTCTGGGTTGGGTTAGGGTTAGGGTTATCATTGTGATGAACAATTCTCCAAGAAAGTTGATCTCACTGCACACATGCAGGTACATTTGGGAGAGCGATCGGTCACAAGCGACCAGTGTGGAGCCGCCTCTCAGTGCATTTCCCGCAAAAGAATCAGAAAATATACCGGTATTCATAAATGTGATGAGTGCAAAAAAGAATTCGCCAATAAGTCCAATGTCACTAAGCACATGCGGATACATTCGGGTGAGCGACCGTTTGCATGTGACCAGTGTCCAAAAACCTTCACACAAAGCAGCAACCTCATTGTGCACATGCAGATACATTCGGGAGAGCGACCGTTTGCATGTGACCGGTGTCCGAAATCCTTCAGAATTTGCAGCAGCCTCGCATGCTTTGATTTTGATTTTTATCCATGCGACATCCCTTGTGACGTTTCTCAGTTCTAGGATTGTGCATGTCAGCTTGAGTAAGTGTCATGAGACACCCCAGAAGTAGTACCGGTAACATCATTCGTGCTATCATCTTCGTAGAAGTTGACTTCCTTTTATTAATCGTATACTTAGTGTGGTGCTTTCGATATCTTCGTACCGGTATATCAACGTACGTTGAATAACTAAACTGTAACTGAATGACCCACGTGTGCGATTGATTTAAATAGCCGACAGGAGACCATACTTAGGATGATTGATGATTGATGCCAACCTGCGTAGGCGTAGGCCCTGCACACTAAAAATTGGTGGGTAAAAAGTAGGCCTAACCCACATGCAGATACATTCGGGAGAGCAACCGTTTGCATGTGACCGGTGTCCAAAATCCTTCAGAATTTGCAGCAGCCTCGCATGCTCACTGAGCACATGCGGATACATTCGGGAGAGCGATCGTTTGCATGTGACCAGTGTCCGAAAACCTTCAGAACTGGCAGCAGCCTCGCTGAGCACATGCGGATACATTCAGGAGAGCGACCGATTGCATGTGACCAGTGTCTGAAAACCTTCAGACAAAGGAGCATCCTCAATACACATAGAAAAAGTGTTCATTTGGGACAGAGCCTTTCCAATGTGATGTATGTTCTCGGGCGTTCACTATCAAAGTTAATTTGCGGATTCACAAACGTAGTCATGGCCAAAAGAATGAAATGGTCCATGGACACAATAGTGTACCGTAATGACAGAGAGAGGTACATGTTGGTGTACTTGCATTGCACTTGCTGGCTCTGCTGGTGTATTTGCACTTGCTGGCTCTGCTGGTGGACCTACACTGCTATTGTTGCGGATGATTGCGTCACAAAACACATCCATTTTTCCGTTTCCATTCGATCAACGTCCTGTGGTGTCCTGTCCGATCCTAGTCATTCTGCTGGAGACGTTATTGCCTGAGTTGTCTCGGTTGGAGGGTTCGAACTCCGTCCTTGGATGTATTCGTGTACGTCTGGGTGGTGTCGCCACTGGTTGCAGGTGCGGCATGACTTCTTCAATTGGACAAATGATACATTTCTTAACAGTTACAGTTACGGTTTATTCTGAATAGTTCACTCATTTTAGAATGTCCTCTACATGTTTTATTTCAATACACGTTGCGCAATCTGGTGATTTTCCGATCATTTTACATCTTGCACACCCGAACGGTTAGTAGGCGAAATGGGGATACACCGAGTTTTTGTAGGCGAAATGGGGATACACCTTACGTGGGCTGGGGGGTGGTTATTCTATTACCCAATCACTGTTTACGATTATGCATAGTGACATTGACTAGGCCTTGGGTATGAAAATATGGTCACTACGTGAATCAATAAAGAACTTACTTAAATGCTTCCATATTGCTCTGATTTTGATTTTTATCCATCCAGGGTTGGTTGTGGAATTGAATTCAATCTGTACAGGGAGCTGTTCGGCAAGTTCAGTTGCCATGAATCGTTCTTCATAGTCTTCTTGATACAAAACTCAAATGTTTTATGCAAACCAGTGAAACGCATAACGTTTTCTCCAGGGGACGAATCGTTCCTTGTGTGGTCGACTTCCACAAATGTAGTCAACAGTAGTTGTTGAGTGATGCCAACTTTATTGTTCAGATGTCGGAGAGGCAGCACAACCGGGACGAGTCGGGGTATAGAGGTTCTTCACGTGACGTCACAGCTCCAAATATCCGCCATATTGGCCGTCAAATGACGCAACGTCACAGCATCAACACAGTGTTTTTGACGTGGTTTGTATGTTGTCGGCATTCATCGGACCTCTTCTTCACTGTTTTACAGCAAGCCGTATCGACAATTCGCTTTGTTTTCAACTCGTTTTTCACACCAGACCAACTACTTATGCTCAGAAACTGTGAGAGGTAAAGTGATTTGTTGAGTTGTATCCTCCCAGTGGNTTGCAAGGCCTCTAGGCCTATAGGGGTCTACTGAGGAGTCTGACTTGGAGACTCGGAGCACAACTTGGAACTAACTAAAATGCAGCCAGGCCAGGCCCTGCTATTTATACCCAGCAGATCTGACCTTACTACCCGTATCACTGCTACATCGTGATATAATAAGATTGTCCTCACACGACTATAGGTCAACGCTGGAATGAAACTTACATCTAGGCCTATCTGGTACACAAGTAGTTGGTGAAGACCAGCCAGGGGGGAGCAGTGTAAAATTGTCACAGTGGGATGAGATTTGCTGTCTTTTACTGCATCATCGTCGTCATCTGTTTGAAATGGTCTTTGGCCTCTCGGTGCCCTTTGCCGTCGGTTGGTGCGTACCTCTTGTGTTGGCTTTCGAAGAATACTTTTCTTAGAGTTGAGCTGCTTTTCAGGAGTCCTCTAAATCGCCGTCGAAGTTTGAGCCTGTGGAGTCTTATCTGAGTTGGTCGAATCTTTGATATTAATAAGAATCGTCCAGCTGATGTTAGATCCTGCATGTACCCGTTAAAATTCATCTGGTACAGCCAGGAAGGGATTAGGCTTGGCGGCTGCATTCGTGCGACAGACAGACATTTGATGGGATTCCTCGGAACTTCTTTAAACATAATGCGATCCATGTCTTCGGTCTTGATGATCTGGTCGCTCATCAAAACTTGCACGATAAACATGGCCTTTTCAATCGGCACGCACTCCAGAGATAAAGTATTGTCCAGGATGGCATTCAGTAGTCCCGGGTAGAGGTATATAGGAAAACACCTATCAACTATATTCATGTCGTAGTCAAAAGTTCTTAAAAGTTCGATCGCCGAGTTGACGTTTCTGATGAGGAAGGGGTGTTGATTATGGAGTCTTATGAATAAATCGGGATGCAGTTGACTTAGCTGTTCTACCAGATGACTTTCTTCGACGCATTGCAGTTTTCGTGTGGTCGGGAACACGATCGTCAGGACACAATCCAGCCGTTTTAAGTCGTCGTCTTCACCCTCGTCGTAGCGGAGAAGCATCTTTTTGTGCATTGTGTGCAGTGGCCATCCACAGACGTCTACCAGAAATATGACGAGGCTGTATCTGGAGTTGTACATAGTCATAGTCAAGAATCGCTTCATGGTCTATTGAGACCTTTGCGAGTTGGTAGACCGTTGGACTTTGTGCGCATGCGTCTTTTTTTTCTTCCCCAAACTAAACATGCGTACATATTTTTGTACTCTTGGTCAATTTTTTATATAGTGTGTACACTGCTTCGACTGGTACACGATGTCCATTATCTTTTTTAATGTACTTTGTTAAAAATATACTAGTATCCATTATTGAACGTCTTTATATTAGTTTTATTGACGACGTCTCGTCGATAAATCTCTTCCGGGCTTCAATATACTTGCGTGCATTCATGTAATAGTCAATAATGAATGTTGCCGTTTGTTGCGACCGGCTGTCGAATGAGAGCTCCTTCTGGAGCTTGATGAGCCCTATTAAGACTGGATCGGTAACCGGCTGTACCACCACCTGATTCGTCGCCGGAGGATGTGCCACTACTGGATTGGTTGCCGTCACCACCCTGACCTGCGGATTGGTTGCCGTCACCACCTGATTCGTCGCCGGAGGATGTGCCACTACCTGCGTAATGGTTGCCGTTGCCACCTGATTCGTCGCCGGAGGATGTGCCACTACCTGCGGAATGGTTGCCGTCACCACCTGATAACTTTGCCGTCGGTTGGTGCGTACCTCTTGTGCTGGCTTTCAAAGAATACTTTTCTTAGAATTGAGCTGCTTTTCACGAGTCCTCTAAATCGCCGTCGAAGTTTGAGCCTGTGGAGTCTTATCTGCGTTGGTCGAATCTCCGATGTTAAGATGAATCGTCGAGCTGATGTTAGATCCTGCATGTACCCGTTAAAATTCATCTGGTATTGCCAGGAAGGGATTAGGCTTGGGGGCTGCATTCGTGCGACAGACAGACATTTGATGGGATTCCTCGGAACTTCTTTAAACATAATGCGATCCATGTCTTCGGTCTTGATGATCTGATTTGACGTAACGTCATTGGGACATTTCGCTGCGCCTCTGCAGTATGTGCCCCCCAGCATGGCGGCTTGTGACGTCATTTGCAAGGCCTCTAGGCCTATAGGGGTCTACTGAGGAGTCTGACTTGGAGACTCGGAGCACAACTTGGAACTAACTAAAATGCAGCCAGGCCAGGCCCTGCTATTTATACCCAGCAGATCTGACCTTACTACCCGTATCACTGCTACATCGTGATATAATAAGATTGTCCTCACACGACTATAGGTCAACGCTGGAATGAAACTTACATCTAGGCCTATCTGGTACACAAGTAGTTGGTGAAGACCAGCCAGGGGGGAGCAGTGTAAAATTGTCACAGTGGGATGAGATTTGCTGTCTTTTACTGCATCATCGTCGTCATCTGTTTGAAATGGTCTTTGGCCTCTCGGTGCCCTTTGCCGTCGGTTGGTGCGTACCTCTTGTGTTGGCTTTCGAAGAATACTTTTCTTAGAGTTGAGCTGCTTTTCAGGAGTCCTCTAAATCGCCGTCGAAGTTTGAGCCTGTGGAGTCTTATCTGAGTTGGTCGAATCTTTGATATTAATAAGAATCGTCCAGCTGATGTTAGATCCTGCATGTACCCGTTAAAATTCATCTGGTACAGCCAGGAAGGGATTAGGCTTGGTGGCTGCATTCGTGCGACAGACAGACATTTGATGGGATTCCTCGGAACTTCTTTAAACATAATGCGATCCATGTCTTCGGTCTTGATGATCTGGTCGCTCATCAAAACTTGCACGATAAACATGGCCTTTTCAATCGGCACGCACTCCAGAGATAAAGTATTGTCCAGGATGGCATTCAGTAGTCCCGGGTAGAGGTGTATAGGAAAACACCTATCAACTATATTCATGTCGTAGTCAAAAGTTCTTAAAAGTTCGATCGCCGAGTTGACGTTTCTGATGAGGAAGGGGTGTTGATTATGGAGTCTTATGAATAAATCGGGATGCAGTTGACTTAGCTGTTCTACCAGATGACTTTCTTCGACGCATTGCAGTTTTCGTGTGGTCGGGAACACGATCGTCAGGACACAATCCAGCCGTTTTAAGTCGTCGTCTTCACCCTCGTCGTAGCGGAGAAGCATCTTTTTGTGCATTGTGTGCAGTGGCCATCCACAGACGTCTACCAGAAATATGACGAGGCTGTATAGTTGTACATAGTCATAGTCAAGAATCGCTTCATGGTCTATTGAGACCTTTGCGAGTTGGTAAACCGTTGGACTTTGTGCGCATGCGTCTTTTTTTTTTTTTTTTTAGTACCGTACCGTTTATGAACTGTGCGATCATCTGCCACTTACCGGCTATCAGAACAGAAGACTTACCATGGATGAGAGTTTTCCGGGAATTCCCGGATTTCCGGGAGCGGGCGCTGCCAAATAAATATGGCTTTTTCGATTTGGCTTCGTTCCGGCACCTGTGCTGTTCCCGGTCCCGGTTTTACATCTAACCATCAACAATCCTAGATTGGTTCCGTGATCTACCGCTAGGATTTGATGACAGCGTTGGCGCCTAGATGGCGGCGGGCCGTCGAATGGCAGGATTTGGGACATGACTTCTGGGGTCATGACTAATTTCCGGGAATTTTTTGAAATGGCACTCTCATCTATGCTTACCAATCCTTGGGTTTTGGTTAGCATCTGCCAAATAGTGGATATCTGACTTAACTACTATATTCATGTCGTAGTCAATCTTTTCCTTGCTTCAATATATTTCCGTGCATTCATGTAATAGTCGATAATGAATGTTGCGGTTTGCTGCGATCGGCTGTCGAATGAGAGCTCCTTCTGGAGCTCGATGAGCCCTATTTGTACCGGATCAGTCACCAATGTAATAGTCGATAATGAATGTTGCGGTTTGCTGTGATCGGCTGTCGAATGAGAGCTCCTTCTGGAGCTCGATGAGCCCTATTTGTACCGGATCAGTCACCGGCTGTACCACTACCTGATGATTCGTCGCCGGCTGTGCCACTACCTGCGGATTGGTTGCCGTCACTACCTGATAACTTTGCCGTCGGTTGGTGCGTACCTCTTGTGCTGGCTTTCAAAGAATACTTTTCTTAGAATTAAGCTGCTTTTCACGAGTCCTCTAAATCGCCGTCGAAGTTTGAGCCTGTGGAGTCTTATCTGCGTTGGTCGAATCTTCGATGTTAAGATGAATCGTCGAGCTGATGTTAGATCCTGCATGTACCCGTTAAAATTCATCTGGTATAGCCAGGAAGGGATTAGGCTTGGCGGCTGCATTCGTGCGACAGACAGACATTTGATGGGATTCCTCGGAACTTCTTTAAACACAATGCGATCCATGTCTTCGGTCTTGATGATCTGGTCGCTCATCAAAACTTGCACGATAAACATGGCCTTTTCAATCGGCACGCACTCCAGAGATAAAGTATTGTCCAGGATGGCATTAAGTAGTCCCGGGTAGAGGTGTATATAGGAAAACACCTATCAACTATATTCATGTCGTAGTCAAAAGTTCTTAAAAGTTCGATCGCCGAGTTGACGTTTCTGATGAGGAAGGGGTGTTGATTATGGGGTCTTATGAATAAATCGGGATGCAGTTGACTTAACTGTTCTACCAGATGACTTAAAAAGTTCTTAAAAGTTCGATCGCCGAGTTGACGTTTCTGATGAGGAAGGGGTGTTGATTATGGAGTCTTATGAATAAATCGGGATGGAGTTTACTTAGCTGTTCTACCAGATGACTTCCTTCGACGCATCACAGTTTTCGTGTGGTCGGGAACACGTAATAGAACGCCATTGTCGGATTCTGTTGAACACTTCAACTTTATCCAACCCGAACACCAGGACGTATTCAAACAATATTGGAATCAAATACGAGACTTGAAAAATGAACCAATGGCAAAAGACAAAAGCTGTACAATTATGAACTGAAAACTGCCACCACTGATGAATTACAAGACAAATTTAAAACTGTCTACATTACTCTGTATATAAAGTCAATTATGCCTTTGGGTTCATTACACGTCATAACTTGACAATCAATGAACCTTCATCGACCAGGAACAATACAGATAATAAGCAAGAAGTCAATCTCCAGAATTCACGAATTTTCGACCCTAACCGGGGTCTTTTTCAAGTGGAACTTTACAATCTGAATTCAGATTGTAAAGTTCCACTTGAAAAAGACCCCGGTTGGGGTCGAAAATTCATGAATTCTGGAGATTGACTTCTTGCTTATTATCATTTTGTGTGTCAATTTTGTGCTATTCTGTATCCAGGAACAATACAGAGTTAGGAATTACGCCACATAGTACAAATCACTCCCTCTAACTCCAAGAACCGGAAGTTGAGACTGAACGGATGCAGAAAAAAAATTAATTCGAGCACCCAAAAAACACGGGGCACTCGAGCAATGAAATTGTTTGTGTGTGGGTGAAATTGGCAGTATCATTTGAGGTGATGAATACCAAATGTACAACTAAAATACCACGAAATGGAATTGAAATATGGAATTGAAATATTTGATGGGCACGTACACGAAACGTTTTGGCACTCGAGCACATGTATCTATATATAAAGTCACCAGCTCAACGGGGGTGGGGGGTGGGGCATCAAATGCAAACTATACAATATACTGGAGCCCGTTAAAATAAAGTGATAAACTGATAAATAATGGACATCGTGTACTAGTAGAACCAGTGTGTAGCTTAATTGAAGAATTGGTCCGTAAAATGAGTAAAGGTATGTTAAATCGACGAGATGGCATCATGCTCTGCGACTATGAGGAAGCTGCTATGAGATTCGCTATTGCTCAAAATGGTCTCTCAATCGCCTCATGAGATTCGCTGTTCGAAGGTAAAACAGCACCTTCGCTACAGCGAATCTCATAAAGGCATCCTTGTAATCTCGTCGCATGCCATCTCGTATGTCCTGGCAACACATTGTCAGTATGTCGTTGGCTGTCTCGTCGGCTTTGTTGGCTGTTTCGCCAACGTCCGATGTCGTTGCGTCGTCAACCCCCGATGTCGTTGCGTCGTCAACCCCCGATGTCGTTGCGTCGTCAACGTCCGATGTCGTTGCGTCGTCAACCCCCATTGTCGTTGCGTCGTCAACGTCCGATGTCGTTGCCTCGTCGATTACCGGTTTGGCCTTTTGATGTAATGGGCATTGTTGCGTCTTGGTCTGTACGCAAGGTTCAGATTGCACCGTTGTTTCGAGAATTTTATCCCCACGTAATAATACCGCCTTTTTTCCCCTTCTCTGTAGGTATGCTTCAGTACGTGGGGATAAAATTCTCGAATTTTTTTCCCAAACTGAACATGCGTACATATTTTTGTACTCTTGGTCATTTTTTTATATAGTGTGTACACTGCTTCGACTGGTACACGACGTCCATTATCTTTTTTAATGTACGTTGTTAAAAATACATGTATACTAGTATCCATTACGTCTTTATATTACTTTTACTGGCGTCTTTATATTACTTTTACTGACGTCTTTATATTACTTTTACTGACGACACGTCTCGTCGACAAATTTCTTAAATTTCTTCCGGGCTTCAATATACTTGAGTACATTCACGTAATAGTCAATAATGACTGTTACCGTTCGTTGCGCCTGGGTATCAAAAGAGAGTTCCTTGTGGATCTCGAAGAGCCGTATTAAGAATGGATCCGTCGCATGAGGATGTGCCGTCGCCACCTGATCCGTCGCCAAAGGATGTGCCGTCGCCACCTGATTCGTCGCCAAAGGATGTGCCGTCGCCACCTGATCCGTCGCCTGAGGATGTGCCGTCGCCACCTGATTCGTCGCCTGAGGATGTGCCGTCGCCACCTGATTCGTCGTTGTTAAAAATACATGTATACTAGTATCCATTACGTCTTTATATTACTTTTACTGACGTCTTTATATTACTTTTACTGACGTCTTTATATTACTTTTACTGACGACACGTCTCGTCGACAAATTTCTTAAATTTCTTCCGGGCTTCAATATACTTGAGTACATTCACGTAATAGTCAATAATGACTGTTACCGTTCGTTGCGCCTGGGTATCAAAAGAGAGTTCCTTGTGGATCTCGAAGAGCCGTATTAAGAATGGATCCGTCGCATGAGGATGTGCCGTCGCCACCTGATCCGTCGCCAAAGGATGTGCCGTCGCCACCTGATTCGTCGCCAAAGGATGTGCCGTCGCCACCTGATCCGTCGCCTGAGGATGTGCCGTCGCCACCTGATTCGTCGCCTGAGGATGTGCCGTCGCCACCTGATTCGTCGTTGTTAAAAATACATGTATACTAGTATCCATTACGTCTTTATATTACTTTTACTGACGTCTTTATATTACTTTTACTGACGTCTTTATATTACTTTTACTGACGACACGTCTCGTCGACAAATTTCTTAAATTTCTTCCGGGCTTCAATATACTTGAGTACATTCACGTAATAGTCAATAATGACTGTTACCGTTCGTTGCGCCTGGGTATCAAAAGAGAGTTCCTTGTGGATCTCGAAGAGCCGTATTAAGAATGGATCCGTCGCATGAGGATGTGCCGTCGCCACCTGATCCGTCGCCAAAGGATGTGCCGTCGCCACCTGATCCGTCGCCTGAGGATGTGCCGTCGCCATCTGATTCGTCGCCTGAGGATGTGCCGTGGCCACCTGATTCGTCTCCTGAGGATGTGCCGTCAACACCTGATTCGTCGCCGGAGGATGTGCCGTCGACACCTGATTCGTCGCCTGAGGGTGTGCCGTCACCACCTGATTCGTCGCCTGAGGGTGTGCCGTCACCACCTGCGGAATGGTTCCGGTTGTCGTCTGTAGTTTCTTCACCTGTAAAATATAACAATTAATGGACGTTAGATTCGCACGAACGCTACAAAAAAACGTTAGTGGTAAACGAATGATAATATCATACTGGGATGGGTTGCACAAAACTCATGTTAGATGACGTAAAACGACAATGGATTTTGACGTCATCTAACATAAAAGTTAGCACTAACACCATGTTAGCGCTAACATGAGTTTTGTGCAACCGGCCCCTGAAATACGAGTGACAATCCCACTATACGTTTTGTAAATTTTTGAGTTAGACCCATAGCAAGGAATGCTGAGTGTGAAATCTCTTTGTGCAATAATGGTCTACACTGTTCCAAGGTTTCAAGCTGTACCAGTGAAGATGATAATCATGGTCACCTGATTTTTTAAAGACCTCTAGACTTTGACAGCCGTTTTCTCAAAACTACCCAAAAATGGAGTTAGACCATTATTGTCCTGAGGGGCTCAATTACTCTATCATAATGAGGTGACGGAAAATGGCATATTTTCCACGCCTGCCATGTCCAGGCTCTTATTCGTGAATATCAATTGTGTTCGCATGAACTTGGCCAGGAATCCACCCCCTGGCATGCCTGGTATACGCCCATTCATGGCAATTTCACACACTCTGAGCGATGATATGGGGAACCAGTGTTAATTCTAGGATTTCAGAAGGGCATGGGGCAAACTTTGTGAA
Source organism: Notospermus geniculatus (assembly GCA_002633025.1). Lineage (NCBI taxonomy): Eukaryota > Metazoa > Nemertea > Pilidiophora > Heteronemertea > Lineidae > Notospermus > Notospermus geniculatus. Next base: position 41,257 of record NMRB01003175.1, read on the forward strand.
AAGGGCACTTCAACCTAGAAAAGGGCACTTTTCATTCGCGACATTTCTACCTACGGAATTTGAGAAGCTTGTCAGGTAAAAAGGTCCCTATAACTCCAGTCAACAGCCAATGGGGAGCGCCAGTTGGTCACGTGAGACTGATAGAGCAGACGCGACACCTATAGAGGCTCATTGTTCGAGAGATACGGTTCACCAAGCACGGCCAATCGTCATGAATAATAGGTGGCGTCGGTGTACTATCAGTTCAAACACACGCGTATATTCTCGCGTGGTCTGCGTGATCGGGGTTCCCTATTTAAGCCAGTTTCTAAGGTGGTATGACCAAAAGGGACCATGACAGAGGGTCGGGGGGGGGGGGGGTAATAAAACCTAAAAAGAAAATGTTTAGGGCAGGCATGGCGCCAAGGGGGTTAAAAAGGGCACAGTGGCGCCCCCTCTTAGGGTATGGTGCGCCGCCACTCTAACACTGCCTAGAATTAACACTGGGAACAATCGGTATATACTGTATAGTCGGACTTGTAACATCAGTTTGGTGGACCAACCCATTTCATTACCATGATGGCCACATGGCCGTACACATTAATAGTTGGAAATACAAGGTGCGTTCTGATTGTAATTCATTTCATGAAAAGTGGTCGACCCGGGGCGAACGATAGGCAATCAAAATCACGATCTTCTATCCAAGACCCAGTCAATGCCACTGTGTATAATCGTAAACAGTGACTGGATAAAAGACGCATATTGGCCTCAAATGTGGTGAATATATTTTTTCATATGCATTTGGAAGCAATTCCAAAGATCGTCCAAAAACAGATTGGCTTAAACAGTGCCATTTTCAACCCGAACAAGTGAGTATTAAAAAACGTGATATTTTGGCAACTTTTCCAAAAAACATGGGTTTTAATAATTCACCAGTTTTACGGTCTTAAAGCCTCACAGTCATGACAGCATTGAATTTTACGGCAGTTTCAAAGTGTTAGGACTGTGCAAGGCAGAGGTCTCATAGCCTCGTGAACATCCCAAAAATGCTTGCCTGATACGTTCTTCAAAGAATCAAGACCTAAGTTTTCAGCACACCTGGCGGGAAAACTGCAGGCAGAGCTCTAATGCATTCTGAACCACAGTCACCTCTACCTGGTATCCGCCCTCTATTCACGGCGATTTCATACACTCTGAGCGGTGGGGGGGGGGGGGAAC
>NMRB01003175.1:42617-60184 GCA_002633025.1 Notospermus geniculatus
CGGTTCTATTAAGTGCGGATCTATTTAGTTCGGATAGCATAGCCGATCATACTCCGAATCTAGATGCGGATAAATTTTGTTGTGGAATGGCAATAACACCGGATCTATTTGTAGTATTATGCTCGGCTACAGGTGGCTCCACGGTCGCTTGCGACTGTGCATGACCTATCCAAACTAAATAGATCCGCACTTAATAGAACCGGACTTATTAAACCCGGCAATTCTGTAATGGCAGCAGAACAAGAGCGGCTTTTTTTGTAGTGGAAGCGCAACTATTGATATCTCGATTGTTTGGAATGTTACAAGTCGAGTCCATAGCGGATCACTTAGGTCACCTTGTCGGTTGTGATGTAGCGCGACAGGTTATAGACCGAGATATGAACACAAGAACAAATGCCTTGATTTTAATGTGTTTGGTCACTATGACTTCGAATTTAAATATCGACTTTTTTAAAGTATACATTATTAGTATTTACTGAAGTATTCTTGGAGAAAATGTTTGAGAAACTCCTGATGGTACTAATATATGCTTGGGGGTTGGGTTCTGAGAGCTGAAATAACATATACGAAGGTTCCAGAGCCGGGTTCCAGAGTTAGTTGGGTGCAGTTGTTGTACTTGTGGTCAAGTCGACATTCGGATGAAAAGTCATGTAATACATAGAACACGGTGTGTTGGAGGTTTTTTTTGATACACACCATAAGTATATGTAGAGAAGGTGAGGACACTCGCTCTCCCAAAATGACAGGTCCGATTTTTAAACTCCCGATTTCACTGTAATTTAAGTCATGTCAGCCAGTAAAAACACATCGAACGTATCCTTGTGAATTAAACTTTGCATCTGTGATATTCCTTTGAATGTTATTCCCCGATTATGAGCAGAAAACGGCACTTTAAATGGCGAAACTTCGAAAGCTTTCCGTGCGAGGGAGACCACCATGTTTAACCTCGCCTTCAGGTACATCTGGTGCGCAATAACGCATCTACCGGCGCCCTCCGAAGTCTGGAAGATCATGGGTGCTAGGTTGGGAATAAGTCTGCCTCGCACCCATGATCTTGCAGACTTCGAAGGGCGCCGCCAGGTGCGTTATTGCGCACCAGATGTCCTGCAGGCGAGGTTAAACATGGCGGTCTCCCGCTGTACTGAGCCGAACGAAGTTTCGTCAATTAAAGTGCCGTTTTCTGCTCTTAATCAGGGAATAATATTCAAAGGAATATCGCAGATGCAAAGTTTAATTAACAAAGGATAGGTTCGATGTGTTTTTTCTGTGTGACTTGACTTGAATTACAGTGAAATCGGGAGTTTAAAAATCGGACCTGTCATTTTGGGAGAGCGAATGTCCTCACCTTCTCTACATATACTTATGGTGTGTATCAAAAAAAACCTCCAACACACCATGCATAGAACACTACAAAATATAAATGACACAATCAGCTAAACCAGATAACTCATAAATCATAGGTTTTCAGTACGTTTCATTAAACTACACAATCTCACTTATTCAGATGGTTTCGTGTTCAGATAAGTTTCCAGACAAACCTAACGCAAACCAAAACTTCATCTTAATACCACAAGTAATCTCAATCAAACGTTTCAAGCGTTCAAGTTAATTCCCTTAAAGCTGATGTGAATGAACAAAAAGCCCCCATGCGACGAGCAAGAGAATTGCAAACGCCCTGCAAACACCTCAAACGAAGGCTCAGAACATGATAGACCCCACGACGCCAGGAGGGCGCCACCTTATTTGCCTTCAGGCAACAGAGCTGTCAACATCTCCGGATACCACTTACACTACTCAAAGAAATAAAATTGTAGTTATTTAGATGAGATTCGAACCGTCGGCCTTCTGATCTGTAGTCCAATACTCTATCCACTCGGCCAACGAGCCAGCTGACAGGGACATGATTTGTGTTTGTCATAGACATAGGGCTTCGACTTATGTAAATAATACTACGAATAAGAGAAAACATGACAAGTCCTCCAACAAGTTCGGTGCAGGTGGCCGAATGGGGGAGACGGTGGAACGGAGATAACAAGGCGCGGGTTCGATTCCCAGCTGGGACACAATTTTTTCTTTGAAAAAAAAACGTTCAGCAGAAGCTCACCAAAGGATGTTCACACCTCGAAAGCTCGAAGATAAATAAGATGGCGCCCTCCTGGTGTCGTGGGGCCTATCATGTTCCGAGCCTTCGTTTGAGGTGTTTGCAGGGCGTTTGCAATTCTCTTGCCCGTCGCATGGGGGCTTTTTGTTCGTTCACGTCAGCTTTAATAATAATTACAGTCAACATTTCAAGCTTCAAGTTAAGTAAAATACAAATGTGATTCTAAGATCAAACACATACATAGGCCTACATATAGATTGACAATAAGATAAGATAAAATAACATATACGAAGGTTCCAGAGTTAGTTGGGTGCAGTTGTTGTATTTGTGGTCAAGTCGACATTCGGATGAAAAGTGATTGGGAACTGCAGTCCCCAGGGTTATAACCCCTAACCCAAATGACGGCCGACCAATAAGAAGCACCAATCAGGATGTGCGACACAAAAATTACCGAGATGACCGCCGTGTTAGGCCCTGTCGCTAATTACATATTATTCAACAAACTGTCGAGATTGACTAAGATATCGAAATCTCTAAATATGGTATTTTCAATTATTTCTGAATTTTCACCTGAGTTTCAAGTGTAAAGATCCCCACAGGGTAACTAATTGATTTTCAATCACGGCAACACGGTTGACATTAGAAATATATTCTTTCCAGCTGTCTTACATACAGATATAGCACATTTTGCAATGGTCACTATATTGTAATGGTTCTCTGAATGACATCACTAATTGAGCGGGAAATTTGAATTCGAAAATTACATTTTGGTGTTTATTTCGGAAACGGGTGGAGATTTTCAAATCAAACTGTTGTGAGTCCTGAAGTGATATCATAAGGCATTTTGAGGTGTAGGTAGCCCAGTTTGGCTGGCAAAGTGGTCAGTTCCCCTTTAATGACATTGTGAGGACACTGGACTCCACCTGCCCGTTCAGCTGGTTCAGAGGGACAAAAGTGAAAGACATCATCGGAGACATAATAACATAATCACTTCTCATTAAAGGATTGGAATAAGTCAGAACAAAACTAATAGGAGTTATAGAGAGGCTTGCTAACACAATGTGCTTCATTAAAGAGAAAGGGATCAGTGTGTCATCTGTGCACTTGTTTCAGTTTGGTCGGTCAAATGTGCATAGGGCTGAAGGGGTTATTGTCGTCCTGGGTACACATAAAGTGTACCCAGGTTCGATGTCGTCAAGTGAAATTGTACCCTGGGTCCACTTTCTTGTTACAAACTGTACCCAGGTTCTGATTTAGAGACCTAGGGACGAGCTCATGCTCAAGATTTCGTGGGATACGTGAATTAGCGTATGTTGGTTCCAGGATCCTGTTGCTATGACCTTGGAGGAATTATACTGACAGGAGGAACAGCGAGCTAATTGCCCCTCTATAATCCCTTTTTCACACCTCCCCAAACAATGGAACACACAGGCCCGCAGTGTTTGCCCAGCAAGCTATGACACATGATCAAACAAACCCATCATGGCCATGCACAATGGCACATGCACATGTAGGCTTACATGGAAATGACACGTTTTCTTGTCTAGCTGGCGAGTTGATTAACTTTCTCTGTAACCATCCGAGGTTGAAAACTGTCCAGCTAGTCAAAAATAAAATTCTTCCAACTTCTCTTTTTTAGCTTTTTGCACGGCCAACTTGCAGGCACAATATCAAGAGACTTCACCGAGAACAACCTCGCCCCGAGGTCTCTAAATCAGAACCTGGGTACAGTTTGTAACAAGAAAGTGGACCCAGGGTACAATTTCACTTGACGACATCGAACCTGGGTACACTTTATGTGTACCCAGGACGACAATAACCCCTTCAGCGTAAATAGGGCTCTGTCAAGCGTAAACAGGGCTGTTGACAGTGAATGGTCGTTAAGCCTAACGAACTTGATGAAAACGTGGTTGCCATTATGCCAGCTGTGAAACTAAGTAATTATGAGGACGTGTATTTCTAACATGTCCTGTCTTATTGAAGTTATAACAAGGTAGAATATATTTATCAGAATTTGAAATTTGCTAGAAAGAATTTGAAAGTACATGAAATTATAATAGAGAATTCACCACGTCACTGGGAACCTCTCGCTGTATGTTTTGTATGGAGCGAGCTTGTACTCTATTATGTTGATTAGGTTCCCAGTGACGTGGTGAATGCTCCATGGTGTAGTGATAACTGACTTGTCTGGGTGCCAGTAATTAACACTTAATTGAAAAATTGAATTGACGGTGGGAATTTATCATGAAAGACTAGCATTTTGTAATAACCGAAGCTTGAAAAAATTTTCCTAGTCCCTTTAACCCTTTCGCTGCATTTGACGTGCAATACACGTCATGGCACATGCGCAGTCCCGTGCGGTGACGTGCAGTGCACGTCATGCCCCTCAGCTTTGATACTTGTCACGCACTGGCCGTAGCAGCTTTAAAAATGGTATACGCACTTGGGAAAAATTAGTTTGATCAGGAACCAATAGATGGCGACACTTTTGAATTGTTTTGGCGCCGTTGGGAGGTGCCTCCACGGACGAACTGAGGCGCAGCACTGCGTGGCATTACGTAATAATGGCTGACGCAGCGAAAGGGTTAAGTCTCCAGACTGACTTGCATTAACAAACTGATGCCATTTCATGTTCCACAATTCACGAGCCAAATAATATCAATACTACATTCAGTTACAAATACAATGAGTCAAGTATATCGGGTGTCCCAAAAAAAGTGAATCGCTTTTTGACAAGTATTTTCTCAGCGATAGATAAACCGAATTCATTGGAATTTTTCACAGAGTAACCTCAGGATATCATCAACAAGTCTGCAAAATATCTAAGAGATCAGTCACACATTGCGCGAGTATTGTCAAATTCAAAACAGCATGTCAAAAAATCGAATATCAGAGCTAATGCAATGTAACCTTCATCATGTTCACGCAGGTGTTGACATGCTGTTTTGAATTTGACAATACTCGCATAATTTGCGACCGATCTCCTAGATATTTTGCAGACTTGTTGATGATACCCTAAGGTTACTCTGCGAAAAATTCCAATGAATTCGGTTCATCTGTCGCTGAGAAAATACTTGTCAAAAAAAGCGGTTCACTTTTTTTGGGACACCCGATATATTGGTTCATTCAAAAATAAAGAAAGATTGGCTTACCTGAAATAATTGGCAGGAATCCAGAGGCCAGTTATGAATATACGAGCTGTGTATTAAGTCATCACCAAACTAATTTCAGAGTGCGGGAGAGCGCAAGCTCCCAAATTAAATACCCCAAACCAGAATGGTGATCGACCAATAAAATCAGCCCCAGCCTGACCCCCAAACTCCAGTCCACTGGCAAGCACCAATCAGAGAAAAACGCAATCCAGTCAAAAACAATCTTCTGGTGTGGATCATACTGCGACAGCTTGTCCGAATCCTGTTATGATAGCAGTTAAGCAATCAGGAAACTTGGAGCAACACAAAGGAGGTTTTGTGAGAAAGGGAGATTATATACAGGCTTATTTGGATACCTGGGTGCTAATTACAACTGTTTCTAAGGGCCAACAGACATTCCGTCTCCTTTTTGACTTTGGTGATTATTTACACAAGCAGGTCTGCATTATGTTAGAACTCAACAGATTCCAACATCTGGGAAAGACAAACAACAGGGTGTCTACAGCCTGTGGAGCACCAAATTTAAGACCTTTTTAAGACCAAATACCGGCAGAATTTAAGACGTATTTTCTTCTACACCTCCCCCCTGGTTTATAGATACCCGACTGGGTTTCTACCAGAAAAAACCTGATAGGGATCAATGTGGCTGGGAAAGGCAGATGTCTAGGCGAATTTTCCCCCAGGAAAATTTGGATTTTAGAAGTCTTGAGATGTGATTTCCCGGCATTTCAGAGCCAAAATTAAGACCGTTTTAAGACCTTCTTACAAAAATTGCCAAATTTAAGACTTTTTAAGGCCTTAAAAATGGAAGTTCCAAATTTAAGACTTTTTAAGACTTGTAGACACCCTGAACAAGGAACTAAGCTCAAAAGAGCTAGGATTCTTCCACTAATTACAAACTTCTCTGAGAACAGCAATATTCGCTTTTAAACTAACATACATTTCAAGGAATTGTAAATAAATCTCTGTCATGAAACATCCTTTTAAAGGTATGGTTCAAAAGGCTCCGATCGTTTACACATGGCTTAAATATGGCCAGAAAATAATTTCTGTCTGGTTTGTAAGAAAATCCAACCGCTGGGATTTTGTTATTAAGGGTTTAAAAATCGATTTTGCAAAAAACGAAATTATTTTCGCCAGAGCCATGACGTCATAATTGATGACGTCATCTCGACCCCCTGCCACCCGCGTGCTGACACAAAACATGGCGGAATGCGAAGAAAATGTCCGAGATAAACGATGAAGAAAACAACGAAGAATCGAGTGCTTCCAGTGAGTTAAGTCAGTTTACAGCTACTGACATTTTCTTAGTGATTCGGACGATAGCCTGGCCTGTTCAATGGCAAATGTCGACGCAGCAAAAGTGGATTTTGGAGCTGTGATAGTACCGTATATTTCCGAATCTCAACGAACCATGCACAGGCCTATGCACGTCATGCACCACTACACACACACGTCGCGTCGTCGGCGAGTTGAAAGCCGTGCATCGGGCGTGCCGTTCCGACCCATTTAAAACTTACTCCATCATCCTCCAGGAAACTGTGGGTCGCAGTTCCCTTCTGTAAGTTCCTCAAATGCTGACAATGGTTTAAAATACATTTTTGCCGTGCCTGTAGGTAAAAACAGCTGCTGAAACAGTCCACACCGCGCCGACATGACTTGTTCGTCCAGTGTTTACGTTCGGTTGTCAAGGGGAAGGGGGTCGAGATGACGTCATCACGACTCCAATTTGTGAAATGCTAAGCAACGTTAAATAATTTCGTTTCAAAAGAGGGTGGCATTTTGAGGGATAAAAACCCCTATAAATCTAACACCAGTGATACGAAACAAACCAAACTTTCACAACTTCGCCTTCTGGCCATTTCCTCAATGTTGAAATGAAAATTGGCGCCTTTGAACCATACCTTTAAGGCCAGATTCACGGGTGGTTCCGGTAATAGAAACGGATGTATTATAAAATTATGAATACAAGTGGGTGCTTCGTTACACCAGGCATTGGAACAGAATGCTTTCGTCTGATTCCTCAGCAGCACCAAGTGCAATCTTTTTGGCTTGAGCAGCAGACGGTCTTCATTTCATTTGCCCCAGGATGGCGAAGTCCAGTGGTGACAAACATCACGTGTATGTCATCTGTGGCATAGAAATAACTCTTCATCTTGTTTTCAACAATTTTTATGAAAACAAAGCAGCCTGCAATCACTGATAGTTCGTATCCCTTCTTGATCATTGTCTGTTTCCTTCTGTTTTTAGCTCGCCTGGGGTGAGCTTTTGCTGTGGTGCAGCGTCCTTCTTCTCCCATCTTACTGGCAGAAAGATATAGACCACCCCGGTCCCTTGATCGGTGTTGCACTGGAATGACAGCAAGGGCTTTTCTGTTGTTGGCACAGTCACTGATGCAAGAAGAGTCCTTCTTTCCTCAGGGTTCTTCCCCCATAAAAAAGTCATAAAATATGAAAGTCTGAAAATAAGTCCTAAAAAAGTCATGAAATTTTGGAAATGGTGCAAAAGTCATTAAAAAGTCATAAAATATTCTCAAATGCCAGGAAATGGCATAAAAGCACTCTTATTTTCTAAAAATTTTCCCGGGGAGGCCCGGACCCCCGCCGATAGTTCGGCTCGTGCTTCGGTGCTCGCTGCTAGGGATTGCAGCAACAGCCCCCCGCACATTCCTACAGCTTTGCTGGACAATGACACCCAGAATTTAGCAAACAAAGCCGAGAATTCAACACTTTTTAGACTTATTACGGGTGACCAACTGGTCATAAAATAAAGTTGGAACGTCATACAAAAGTCATTAAAAAGTCAATACTTTTTTCCCTGGCTCAGGGGGAAGAACCCTGTTCCTGGTACACCTTTTCGCATCTCTTTTTTTGCACAACTGGAACATTTCTCCCAGACATCCGCTTGCAAGAATGATACGCCCCCAATCAGGCTGAGTTGGTGGGCCATCATCATACATTCGGGAGAGCGACCGTTTGCATGTGACCAGTGTCCGAAAACCTTCAGAACTTGCAGCAGCCTTGCGCTCGCTGAGCACATGCCAGTACATTCGGGAGAGTAACCGTTTGCATGTGACCAGTGTCCGAAAGCCTTTGCACAAAGCAGCAACCTCCTTCTGCACATTCAGATACATTCGGGAGAGCGACCGTCTGCATATGACCAGTGTCCGAAAGCCTTTGCACAAAGCAGCAACCCTCTTTGTGCACATGCCGATACATTCGGGAGAGCGACCGTCTGCATATGACCAGTGTCCGAAAGCCTTTGCACAAAGCAGCATCCCTCTTTGTGCACATGCCGATACATTCGGGAGAGCGACCGTTTGCATGTGCCCAGTGTGCGAAAACCTTCACACAAAATAGCAGCCTCATTCAGCACATGCGGATACATTCGGGAGAGCGACCGTTTGCATGTGGCTAGTGTCCAAAAACCTTCACACCTAGCACCAGCCTCGCTGAGCACATGCGGATACATTCGGGAGAGCGACCGTTTGCATGTGACCAGTGCCTGAAAACCTTCAGAACTCACACACACTCGTCCAATTGTCTGAGGAATGGCAGGTACGAATTGTGGATGAGATATAGACCACCCCAGTCCCTTGATCGGTGCTCCACTGGAATGATAGCAAGGGCCTTTTCTGTTGTCGAGACAGTTGTAGCATTTTTTAATGACCTTACATTAGGGCAATGCTACACAAAAGTAGGTTTCGGATACGATGGACACAGACACAATGTATAATGACATTGAACTTTTAATTATTTTTGATAAAACAATATAATCACATGCGCATAAGCATACAGGTGGCTCTGCTGCTATATCTAGTAATGTATTCCATATACAGAATCGTGCTTTGTATCCTGCAAAGACACTATACTGCCTGATCTGGCTAGATCATTCCCTATACACCCGTATATTCTTGGCCGGGGCCACGGCTAACCTCACTAGACACACACCTTATGATGTCACGATATCAATTGATGATCAAATAGCGCGCCCATGACGCTATTTATACTAAAACCGGCGAAACGCCAACCAATCGGTAACGCCGTTATATTTCAAAGCTTGTGCCTGATTGGCTAAAATTTGGACTGGACGGAATTTTCTCACCAAACGGAACCTAAACATCAACTTCTAACAATGATTACATTTAACATACGCAGAGTCAAGGGAAACCGCACATACAATTACAAGATAAGATCATCTTCTATCATTTAACAAAGTTTCACGAAAATTCTATGTTTAAAACTTGCCAAACAATTAACTTGAATATGCATTACCACTGTGGGCTACCCATCGAGGGTTTTTCGAAAAACCCTCGACGTATTGTCGCCATTTTTCGAATCGATTCGCAAGGATTTTTGCTCACTGTGACCAGTAGAGTGTAATTCACGGCTTCATTTTCAGCAGGTTTGTAGATAAAATTGTCACACACACGTCTGTACTTGTCTTTCCTCTGCAAATTGCCTATGAGCCGCGTAATTTGCCTTTGAAAACATCGATGAAGTCGAGGTTTTTTTCACCCGCCGCATTTTCTGCAAAGAGGGTGATTCACATTTTGAAAAACCCTCGTAAACAGTGATTGGGTAATAGAATAACCCCCCACCCCCCGCCCACGTACAGGTAAGTGGGCGGGACGTTCTAATACCTGAAGTGATGCTAATAAAAATAAAAGAATTTGTTTTGCGCCACTTTAAACTTAATATTTCAGTGGCGCTTTACATAAAGTGCATTTAGAAACCTGAGCAATGGGGAGGTAGCCTAATTTTTAGCTCACCTGTGGTGAGCTTATACGATGGCCGAGCGTCCGTCGTCCGTCGTCGTCCGTCGTTGTCCGTTAGCAGGGCACGTTTCGTATAATTGAAAAAGTGAATTGACGGTGGGAATTTATCATGAAAGACTAGCATTTTGTAATAACCGAAGCTTGAAAAAATTTTCCTAGTCCCTTTAAGTCTCCAGACCGACTTGCATTAAAAAACTGACGCCATTTCATGTTCCACAATTCACGAGCCAAATAATATCAATACTACATTCAGTTACAAATACAGTGAGTCAAGTATATTGGTTCATTCAAATGTAAAGAAAAGATTGGCTTACCTGAAATAATTGGAAGGAATCCAGAGGCCAGTTATGAATATAGGAGCTGTGTATTAAGTCATCACCAAACTAATTTCAGAGTGCGGGAGAGCGCAAGCTCCCAAATTAAATACCCCAAACCAGAATGGTGATCGACCAATAAAATCAGCCCCAGCCTGACCCCCAAACTCCAGTCCACTGGCAAGCACCAATCAGAGAAAAACGCAATCAAGTCAAAAACAATCTTCTGGTGTGGATCATGCCGTAACAGCTTGTCCAAATCCTGTTATGATAGCAGTTAGGCAATCAGGAAACTTGGAGCAACACAAAGGAGGTCTTGTGAGAAAGGGAGATTATATACAGGCTTATTTGGACACCCGGGTGCTAATTACAACTGTTTCTAAGGGCCAACAGACATTCCGTCTCCTTTTTGACTTTGGTGATTATTTACACAAGCAGGTCTGCATTATGTTAGAACTCAACAGATTCCAACATCTGGGAAAGACAAACAACAGGGTGTCTACAGCCTGTGGAGCACCAAATTTAACACCTTTTTTTAAGACCAAATACCAGCAGAATTTAAGACGTATAAGCCGTACTTACACTACAAAAGTTTTTTTCAGGTCCGCACTCATTTGAAGCCCGGGTTTCTCCACAGAGCACTTACACTACAAATCACATCCGAGGGTCTCTCAATGTAATAACACATGTAATTGCACTCACACCTGAAGTAGAAGCCCGGGCCAAGTCCGCACTTCTTCGAGACCCACTCATGACATCTGGGTTTAGGAAGTCCGCACTTTGTAGACCCGGGCTTCATTAAGCCCACCTTTTTTGTAGTGTAAGTAGGAGAAGTCCGGACTTCGTTTGTAGTGTAAGTACGGCTATTTTCTTCTACACCTCCCCCCTGGTTTAGATAGGGATCAATGTGGCTGGGAAAGGCAGATGTCTAGGCGAATTTTCCCCCAGGAAAATTTGGATTTTAGAAGTCTTGAGATGTGATTTCCCGGCATTTCAGAGCCAAAATTAAGACCGTTTTAAGACCTTCTTACAAAAATTGCCAAATTTAAGACTTTTTAAGGCCTTAAAAATGGAAGTTCCAAATTTAAGACTTTTTAAGACTTGTAGACACCCTGAACAAGGAACTAAGCTCAAAAGAGCTAGGATTCTTCTACTAATTACAAACTTCTCTGAGAACAGCAATATTCACTTTTAAACTAACATACATTTCAAGGAATTGTAAATAAATTTCTGTCATGAAACATCCTTTTAAGGCCAGATTCACGGGTGGTTCCGGTAATAGAAACGGATGTATTATAAAATTATGAATACAAGTGGGTGCTTCGTTACACCAGGCATTGGAACAGAATGCTTTCGTCTGATTCCTCAGCAGCACCAAGTGCAATCTTTTTGGCTTCAGCAGCAGACAGTCTTCATTTCGTTTGCCCCAGGATGGCGAAGTCCAGTGGTGACATACGTCACGTGTATGTCATCTGTGGCGTAGACATAACTCTTCTTCATCTTGTTTTCAACAATTTTTATGAAAACAAAGCAGCCTGCCATCACTGAAGGGGTTATTGTCGTCCTGGGTACACATAAAGTGTACCCAGGTTCGATGTCGTCAAGTGAAATTGTACCCTGGGTCCACTTTCTTGTTACAAACTGTACCCAGGTTCTGATTTAGAGACCTAGGGACGAGCTCATTCTCAAGATTTCGTGGGATACGTGAATTAGCGTATGTTGGTTCCAGGATCCTGTTGCTATGACCTTGGAGGAATTATACTGACAGGAGGAACAGCGAGCTAATTGCCCCTCTATAATCCCTTTTTCACACCTCCCCAAATAATGGGACACAAAGGCCCGCAGTGTTTGCCCAGCAAGCTAAGACACATGATCAAACAAACCCATTATGGCCATGCACAGATGGCACATGCACATGTAGGCCTACATGGAAATGACAAGTTTTCTTGTCTACAGTACAGTCCATAATTAAAGTCCACCGCGCTGCGTATCCCGCGCGCGGGACGTCCACGTCTCACGCAATGCATGAGATTCTACCCTGCGCGCCGTCCACACAGTCCCTCGCGCCTCCGACGCAAGGGCCGCGCGAGGGAGGCGCGCCGCGTAGTAAAGTACACTGTGTGTTAAGTGCACAGTACGTGCGCAGTACACGCCACGCGCGGGATAGATTTCCATTTTTTGGGCGATATTCCCCCGCACACCCCATGTCGGCCTATCACTGTGTGCACATGGTGCAGGCTTCGCCCAAACAGTCACACTGAGATTCTCACAATCTCATCTTATCGACGAGGGTTTGATAGTTTTCATGAATCAAGGCTTGTCTTTAAAATATCAGGTATTCATCTCTGGTTGACAGTTAAAAAATTGACTAACTTGGGTGGAAAAACGATGTTTTGGAGCAAGGATGGTGGACCGATTTTGATGTTTACATCCGCGAACATCAACATGACGGCGAAAAACCCCCGGGAAAAACCCATAGAATCGTGATGAAATGTGGTGAAACGTTGGTCAAAAACAAAATATTAGGGCACTTGCCGTCCCTTCCTATGCAGGAAACAAAACACATGCCACATTTTTACCAACTAACGAACTTACAAACAGGACCAGACCAAAATTTGGGTTTAATCATGACAAGTTACGACCGTGTTTACAAGGTTCGTCGCTAGGCCACATCACTTCCTTCCGTTACCGTATTTGGATCGCTGGTGGGCGGAGTTTCAGATTATTTTGCATAATTTTTTAAAAAATGGTCAAAAAATATTGTGATCTACACTTTAAAAAATAGCACATATTTCGTTTACTATAAAGGAATGAAAAATATTGAGTAAAACTGATGTTTGTGCGTGTTTATAGCATGCTTTTGTGACTGAACACGTGTTATGATAAACACCTCAGAGATGACAGCTGTCAATCATAGGCCGCCGTGGCATCAGTCTGTTGGGTGTTTTGGCGACGTTTTCTTCTGCGTGCTCCCTTAGGCCTATGAAGCAATGCGAAATGAGGAATACACAGCAGGACTACTATACCCAGAGGACATTCCCCCCATCCGTTCTCATATTTAACAAGATCAGAGGTCACAACTTCGGTGTTTTTCGGCACAGGTAGGTACTGTTGAGGGGAACGATCTCTACTGCGCATGCACATTTGGTTACCTGAATTAGCCGTGTAGGCGGCGCTGAGACACGAGTTGTGTATCCTCTCCCATGTCTCCAGTCATTCCGATGCTGCAGCTTCAGCTCCCCGGCAAAGAATCAACAAAAAAGGCGGCAGTGTCACAAAAATACCATTCTGAAATGCCCCTTGAGCCACTGCACAGTCGGTGCCTGACACGTGCGCTTACGGCGCACGGCATGATTTGTGCACTGCGCAGTCGGCGCACGTCCCGTGCATGGCCCATGCACGGCTTGTAGAAGACGCTGTGTGTGTGACGTGCACGTACGACGCGCCGTCGGTGGGTGGCCCGCGCGCAGCGTTCACGTGGGACGTGCACAGCAAGTGGACTTTAATTTTGGCCTGTACTGTAGCTGGCGAGTTGATTAACTTTCTCTGTAACCATCTGAGGTTGAAAACTGTCCAGCTGGTCAAAAATAAAATTCTTCCAACTTCTCTTCTTTAGCTTTTTGCACGGCCAACTTGCAGGCACATGACTTCACCGAGAACAACCTCGCCCCGAGGTCTCTAAATCAGAAACAGTTACAGTTTGTAACAAGAAAGTGAACCCAGGGTACAATTTCACTTGACGACATCGAACCTGGGTACACTTTATGTATACCCAGGATGACAATAACCCCTTCAGCATCACTGATAGTTCGTATCCCTTCTTGATCATTGTCTGTTTCCTTCTGTTTTTAGCTCACCTGGGGTGAGCTTTTGCTGTGGTGCAGCGTCTGTCTTCCGTTGTCGTCGTCGTCCGTTAGCAGTGCACGTTTCGTAACCACTGGGACTATTGATCTGAAACTTATGTAAATGTACATGTATTCCCCTAGGTCAGATGACCTATGACACCAGTTTCGGTGCGATTCAATTCTTGACTTGGCCACCAGGTGGCAAAAACCAAAAATACAAAAAGTGCAGTTCCTGAACAATGACTGAATCATCATTTTGAAGCTCCAACAAACTGAAAGGGGGTCTTAGTATTGAAGGTATAGGTACAGTAATTCGTGTTTGGTCACCAGAGGCGTTAGGGCCGAGGCAAATGGCATCGCCAGTGCAACTCCCTGAGACTTCTTCGGTTTCTGATTCCTTGGATTTCGGCAGTCCCCTTCGCAGCAGCTGCCAAAAATACTTCCTGTATAGTACATAAACAACAAAAATGATTATTAATAAGGTCAACACTGTACACAGTGGCTATAGTGACAGGAAAATAACTCCCCCAAGTTCTCCAGTGACCGATCAAACTCTCCCTTCAGGAAAACACCTATCCTCGCATGCACGTACATGTACTTCCTAATGAATTTCGTTCTGAAGCTGGAAACATCATCACTCCTGTCAGTTGCTCTCCACCCCAAACGTGTCCGGGTAATCTGGCTGCACGTGTCGTAAAGTTCAGGATTCGCTTTAATTGTTGACACCACAACCTGAAATGGGAATAGAAATAAAAACAGCCTTACAACACAATAGCTGAAATGTATATGTCTCTGCAGGTTGACAACAGTATTGGACATCAGTGATAATAAGTCCAGAAACCCATCATAACAAAAAAACACAATCCACCATCGCTAAAAAACGTGTGCATAAAGACGATTGTCCACACACTGACAATCAGAGACGTAAGACCAGGTGCGGATCCAGGATTTTCGGCAGAGGGGGGTCAGGGCTGCCAAGGGCGGTCGTTGCAGGCGGGCGTCAACGATGCCGGCGCGGACGGGGGGTCTGGGCGACCTCCCCTAGAAAATTTTGAAATCTAGAAGGCCGTAGACGCTATTTCCTGGCATCTGAGTATCAAAATAGGAGCGTTTTTTGTGGGTTTTTTGCTCACTGTCATTCGATTCACGAAGTGATATTAACCCCTTTCCACTGAACTGATTTCCTCGAGGAACGCTTTGCTTGCTAACCATTAAAAAGGTACACTATTCATACTTCGTTTCCCCTCTTTCAGCCTCTTGAGTTGGCAGGTCGTAGTCAGCTGAGCGCAAGGCCCATGGGCCTCTTGTTTGTGGGTTTTTTGCTCACTGTCGCAAATTATTGAGGAAAAAAACAATTGGTGGTGGCGAGCAGGGGGGTCACGACCCCCAAAACCCCCCTACTGGATCCGCGCCTGAAGACAATTACCGAAGTCGATGCAAAGAGATTGCAAGGCCATAAGACAGATAAATGCAAAGGCCATAAGACAACCGTTCGGGTGTGCAAGATGTAAAATGATTGGAAAATCACCGGATTGCGCAACGTGTATATTGAAATAAAAAATGTAGAGGACATTCTAGCTGTGGTTACACCTATCCAAAATCCCCGTGCTTTTTGAGACACAGGGTTTTTCCAAACCAGAAAAAAACACGGCACGTTGACATGGCGAGCGGTTACACTACTAAAAGTGCGATTGGTAATAAGTTCCGTATCCCGGCGATAGGGGCACTGCATGTAGGCAACTTTCCGTCATCGAGTGGCTACTGGAGGCGTGAATCCTATACGCATGCGCATGACTCATCAACTTGCATCGCTGTCTGTCGCCGGGTGCTTAGAACTAGAAATAAACACGGGGATTTCGCGGTTACACTACATAAAATCCCCGTGTCTAAAGAGCCCCGGCGTTGCCCCTTCGAGCTCGCTGGAGCTAATAAGCACGCGGATTTCAGACACGGGTCTATTTAGACTCGGCGATTTATAGGTGTAACCGCAAAATCCCCGGGAAAGCACGGGGATTTATGTAGTGTAACCACAGCTTGTAAAACGAATGAACTGTTCAGAATAAACCGTAACTGTAACTGTCAAGAAATGTATCATTTGTCCAATTGAAGGCGTTGCCCCTTCGAGCTCGCTGGGGCTAATAAGCACGGGGATTTCAGACACGGGTCTATTTAGACTCGGCGATTTATAGGTGTAACCGCAAAATCCCCGGGGAAAGCACGGGGATTTATGTAGTGTAACCACAGCTATAGTCATGAACGAGGCCGTCAGTTTACAGAATGATGTGACGACAGCAGGCCTACACTCTCTGAACATGACCCAGAATTAAACGTTCTGGAGTTATATCTTGCTGCAATCAATGGGGAGCGCCAATTGGTCACGTGAGACTGATAGAGCAGACGTGACACCTATAGAGGCTAATTGTTCGAGAGATGCGGTTCACCAAGCACGGCCAATCACACCTTGAATCGTCATGAGTAATAGGTGGCGTCGGTGTACTATCAGTTCAAACCCACGCGTATATTCTCGCGTGGTCTGCGTGATCGAGGTTCCCTATTGGGAGACAGTATGAATTGTGGATGAGATAAAGAAGTCAAGTCCGTCTCTCCTTAGCGCCACCACTAGAGGGTTGATGACACTTTCGAATGCCCATCGGGCATCGATCCTTGGAGGTCTCATTTCGACAACATACTTCATGTTCTTTCGATCTGTGCTGGCGCAAACGAAGTCAGTATTTTTCATCTTTAGAGCCTTCGCTATTTCCTCCCTTGTTTTGGGGGTGGCTGTGGCAGTTAGTGCAAGCATCTCTGTATGAAACATTCGGCATGAGACTACTGCCAGAATGAGGCTCCAATGTATTCATGGTTTCCACAACTAACTCCAACAATGCCCGCCATTGCTGACGTCGCCATGATGACGCAAAGCTGGGGGGGGGGGGGCAAAATGCATTGCTGATGACGCAAACATAGGCCGGGGGCCAAACGCGCAACGTCACAGAAAGATGTTATGTCGTGGAAACGATGATAGGGTGACAGAACTGAGGAATATTATCAAGATGTCTCCTATGACCATCGTCAAAGTAAGTTCAGGCCCACCTTCTCCTCTTCACTACCCGACAGTAGGGATTATAAATAAAATCTTGGAAGGGATTCTATATTCCCGTACAACGCGAGTGACAGTAACAGAATGCAGAGAGTTGCTGTTTATTGCTTCAGTCACGCAACGTATCTTGTGTTTTGGAACATAGCCAATGGATGTCCAAGTTTCAGTCACGCAACGTAACTTGTGTTTTGGAACGTAGCCAATGGATGTCCAAGTTTCAGTCACGCAACGTATCTTGTGTTTTGGAACATAGCCAATGGATGTCCAAGTTTCAGTCA
>NMRB01003176.1:33343-44881 GCA_002633025.1 Notospermus geniculatus
TCACTCATAGGTCAACACGCGTCACTCATACGTCAACACGCGTCACTCATAGATCTATACCTGTCACTCATAGATCTATACCTGTCACTCATAGATCTATACCTGTCACTCATAGATCTATGCCTTTCTTTGCCCTGTTTGTTGCATGAATCATGAATGGGGCCGTCCAGAATTTGAACCCTAGACCTCCAGATGTGACACACAGGTGCTGGCGTTTCCGACCCTGTGACATCGGGTGATGAATCCATGTCATTTCTTGGCTATCATCCTGAATCATTACATGGTATAATCCATGTTATTACAAATGTTTCCCAGCACTACACAGCGATTGTCGCCAAATAGAAGTCCATACCATCTTAACTTGGAGAAAATTCCATCTATATGTTCGTGTACAAGATCTATGCCGAAATGAAGTCCATACCAACCTAACTTGGACAGAACTCTGTCTGTATGATCATATACAATTCTCAATGTTTACATGTATGTTGTTTGTATAAAGTAGACGAGGGATGAACTCTGGTATTTCCTTCATTATCTGCCTCCTGGCCATCAGTTCAGATTGGCGATAATAATATTTGAGGCTGGCAAAAGAATCGTACATCGCTGAAATAAAACGCGGTTTTGTGATCTCTGCACGTGGGTTGGTTATTTCCGTGGATGACTGACCACCGAGTGTTGCTCATCTTTGTATTGCATGTTAAGTGGGAAGTGTCTGATTTCCAACAAGCAAAGAAAACGCCGAGAGCATACACGTCGAAATCTCAGTGGGAACATCTCTGTGAACCACGTCTGTGAGCTTAGACTTTATAGCCCCTTTTATACTAGACCGGTTAAAGCGTGCTGAGCTCAACCCGGACCGAGCCCGCTTTGAATTCAAGCGGGATAGGCCTGTTTGCACTAGAAAATCAACCAAGCCAAATCTGGGCCAAGCCCACCCAATCACCTGTAAAAATGCGCCGGTTGCCATGGAGGTTTCGCAGCAATGACGTAAAGGTCAAGGTCAAGAAGTAGACTCATGCGCACTTCGCCCAGGTAATCAGGCCAGATTAGCTCTAGCTGTTTAGACTGGCTGAATTTCAACAGAACCGTACTCAAAATCATGGAAAAAAGCATATTTTTAGCCCGCTTGGCCGCAAGGCCCAGCAGGGCTTATGCTGTGGTTGGGGTCATTGAGTGGTGGTCTGTCGTGCGTTAGTCCGTACGGCGGTACGTACGTCCGTACGTCCGTAAACTTTGGTTTGTTAGCGCTCTAGCGCCTTTATTTTTTGAGGAATCTTTTTGGTCTTTGGTGGGTGTATATATGGGCCTAAGATCTAGGTCGAGTTCGATTTTGAGTGCAGTGGGATTCCTACTTTGGCCTCCAGGGGGCGTTTTGTGAAAAATTTCAAAGGGCTATATTTTGATAATGGTTCAAACTATTGTGTTGAAACTTTGTACACATTTACCTCTAGGTTATAGCAACTTACAGACAGAATTTCGGTGAAATCTGATTCTTGACTTTGCCACTAGGGGGCCAAAACCAAAATCACTAAAAGTNCAGATTGCTCATAACTGATATGTAGCTCCCTCTGTCATTAGACTATTATGTCCAACCCGGTGAGCACATGGTCCATGGACCATTTCATTGTGGAATAAGGGGGCATGCACAGGTGCACCCCTAAATCCACATCTGTTTCCCAATCTCGCTAGACATGGAGTTGTATTTGTGCTACCTGCTTTAGGAGCACATGTCAGTGAGGTGATTTCACGGACATGGATTTGTATGTGTGCTACCTGCTTTAGGAGATGACTTCACAGACATGGATTTGTATGTGTGCTACCTGCTTTAGGAGCACATGTCAGTGAGGTGATTTCACAGACATGGATGCTTTAGGAGCACATGCCAGTGAGGTGATTTCACAGACATGGATTTGTATACAGTACAGGTCACAATTGACATCCCTAAATTCGCGTAAGTTACGTGTAATACGCAACAACTCACGAGCTATGTTACGCATAACTTACGAGGTGAGTTACGCGGTGAGTTAAGCGAATTTCGCTAGCTACGCAGTGATTTACGAGGCGAGTTACGCGATTTTGGCGAGTTATGCAGTAAGTTACGCGAAGCCGTAGGGATGACAATTGTGACCTGTACTGTATGTGCTACCTGCTTTAGGAGCACATGTCAAGTGAGGTGATTTTGCAGACATGGATTTGTATGTGTGCTACATCTACCTGCTAGGAGCACATGTCAGTGAGGTCGGGGTGATTTCACAGACATGGATTTGTATGTGTGCTACCAGCTTTTGGAGTGCATGTCAGTTTCATACCAAAACAATAGTGACAAGCTTGTTAGACGTACAAAGCATGCCACAGACTGATTGACACAGAACATTTTATCGCCTGCCGAACTAGATTTCTGTGATTTGTTTTAAGGTCCTAAAACTGATGCTAATATTGAGAGAAGAATTCCTATTCTGCTAGGTATCGGCGATATCGAATTCTGAATGTCAGTGTCACAGATAAGATGGCAACGTTTGTCTATATGGTATTGATCTCTGCCCACGCATGGCGTCGACTCTCATCCTAACGTGAACACACCTGCCTGTATATTATCCATAGATGGCGTGTACAGTGACCGTGTCAGGATAGGTTGGGATAGATCATCGTCAAGGCCTTGTTACCTTCTCTGTCGTTAATCGGAGGAGGAATTTGTGTGTCATTATCGAGATAATGAAAGGCTGTGATTATAAATACTCCGGGAGTGTCACCAGGCCAATCATATGGGGGGATCGTTGACGGGGAATGTTTGGCAGCATTTTCTGATGTCAGATTGAAAGCAATTTTTGAGACCAGGTTGAAAAGTCGCATGCCACTTGGAGGGTTGTCTGCCGCCTTCTGTACTTGTAATCACTGTCATGACAGGTGTTGTAGGAGCCTCGATAGCCTAGTGGTTATCACGTCCGTTTACCAAGCAGCAGGACCCGGGTTCGAATCCAGCCCGGGCCATATGGGTTAGTCACCCTGGCTCTTCAGTCTGTTGCATTGGACAGTAAGCCATGGTACCTTGTACCATGTGCCTTTGCAAGGGCAAGTAAAAGATCCCATCCAAGTGAGGAACATGAGGAGCTTGAGATGGCCTCTTCCATACTTACCAGGGCCAATACTGCTATGGCTTTGGCCCTGGTGGAAAAAAACGAGTCTCATCGAGTCCCCCCCCCCCCAGCCTGGCTTGACAGCCCAGCATAATCCTGATCAGATCAGTTCCCTCCAGTTGCAAGTGCGACATACGCCTGGCTTGACAGCCCAGCACAATCCTGAATTTGTCTCACTGTCTTCTCAACATGGATAATCATATCACGTATTATCATCACCAAGATGAGCAGAAAAATTGACAAACACTCTCGTCGATTACACCATCTGATGAGGATCTTCACGTAGCAACCGCCTCCTCACTCAAAAGTTGTGAAAGTGACAATGGTCCTGTTACCGTGGTAACCTGTTTCTTCTGTAAGTTGTTGTGAAGATAAAGGGATGAAAGTGTGTTGATTAGCTAACCTAGTCAATTATGTAGGCGTGAAGGGTTTGGGAGCATTCGTATTCATGGGAGCGGGAGGGGGTTAGGGTTGGATGGTCAGAAGGAAATGTTTCATGTAGATTATTTCGGAGCTTGTGGCGGTTCAAAAAAGGGGTTTGGACCTGCCAGATGGTGCAGTGCAAGAAATGAAGTCCACTACCTCTAAATGTGACCTGCTCTAGCAAAAGTAGGTGCTTGTCGCAAACGAGGAAAGGGTTAACGGCCTTTCAACACAATAGCTGAAATGTAGGCTTTGACAACAGTAGTGGACAGCAGTGATAATAGTTGAGTAAACTGAAGACCAGTGATGTGGAACCGTGATAAGGCCTAGTGGTTATCACGTCCACTTAGCAAGTGGCAGGTCCCGGGTTTGAATCCAGCGTGGACCATATGGGATTGATTATCCCTGGCTCTTCACGTCTGTCGCATGGGACAGTAAGCTGTGGTGCCTTTGCAATGGCAAGTAAAAGACCCCAACCAAGTGAGGCACATGAGTAGCTTGAGATGGCCTCCTTACCAGGGTCAATAATGCTATGGCTTCGGCCCTGATGGAAAAATCTAATACAAATACCAATACAAATACTCCCTCATGTCTTCTCACCTGTGGGTCAACCATCACCTTATGTTCTCCCTAGATAAAGAAATTGACTTGTCACAGCCGTTTATTACCCACAATATCCGAGATGCACCAAATCAGGAAACATTACCGGTAGGTCAGAATCAAGGATGTCACCTCTCTTCTTTCCTGCATCCCAAGTGGGATGATAAAATTCCTCAATCACCATGGGAACGAGAAATTATGAAACGCTACACTCCAGGTTTTTGTGGGACTTCGTCTCAACTTTGGTCTTAAGTGTAGCGTTCTGTTTCCATTCTTTCCAGTTTTGCAGATTTTCATCTTGGAAGGACTTTCAACTGAAATATTCCGTATTTTACATGTAGTTCCTCCAGCCCCCAGGTTTGAGCAGACAGTATCTTTATAAGCAATGGCAATGAATTGGAAAAAATTTGAAGAAACATTCTTCAGATGGTTGATAGGAACAACCTTTCTTCAAATATTGTTCAATCAATACCATAGGATGTGAGAAAACTTTGACAGAAGATGCCGTCTGCTGGGCACCGGGAATAGATGAGTGAAAAATTTCTTGTTTTATCTTGCAGGTGTATTTACAGGCCCTATTTTAATTCCTCCACCACCAGGTTGGAAATGATATGAAAAAAATTTGAAGAAATTTTCTTCAGTTGGTTCTTAGGAACAACCTTGCTTCAAATATTTTTCAATCAATACCATAGGATGTGAGCAAACTTGGACAGAGGATGCCGTCTGCTGGACTCTTGAAATAATTTCAATGAATTAAACAGAATATTTTGTTCTATCTTCCAGGCGTACTCTGACGTCACTATAGCCGTTGAGGACTTCATCGCTGCCAGTTCTCAGGAGCTGACCGTACAACGCGGCCAACAGGTCGAGATCATCGACTCCGGCTCCCGTGATTCCGTCGAATGGTGCCTTGTGCGAACGTTTTCTGCTGATGGTGGCCAGTGTGAGGGACTCGTCCCAATGGCTGCGCTGAAACATGTTCCAAATCTCCGCGTGTCGGGGAGCCGCGCTAGCATTGAAAATGACTCCGGTAAGTAGAATTTCTCAACTAGGACTTTTCCTGAATGTGGTATTTTCTTGAATGTGGAAAATTTTCCTGATCGTAGATCCAATCAGTCGTCTTGTCCTGACTGCGTACATGGCACTTGCTACTGACACTAACTCAGGTAGCATACAGGGCGTTGAGACTCGATGAGACTGAATTTCCTTCAGAAAGCTGGGGTACGTCGCAGCGACTGAACGAAACTGGGTAAAACTGTTTGCCAGAAAGTTGAAAACGGAACATGTGCAATTCGCGGCGACTGGCAAAATCTCAGTTCCAGCGAGTCGCAAGGGTGCATACATCAACCGGACCATTTCTGGCGCCTGATCAGTCACCTCCAGTTCCAGCTACATCCTCCCAGTCGCCAGTAGCTCAGTGGCAACTAGTTGTATCCAGTCACAAGTGCGATGTACGCTAGGCTTTTGATCTGTGTCATACCAGGATAAGCTGTCTCGACCCGCTTACGCATGGCGGCGAAACTGTACCGAACCATGCTCGGTCCGGACCAAGCACGGTAAAAATTTCATAGTGTAAAAGGGGCTATTGACAAAACTACAGACTGCCCGACAGGGTGTTTATTGGGAAATAATAAGGAAGATGAATCCAACCAATTTGATTTCAGCGTGTTTCTGATCACAAAGGCTGAAGAAATGGCCGGGCAAATTTCGCCGCCGCTGTTGGGCGTCGCTCAGAGGCATGTGAATGAATTAGATTTGTGGTTAATGAGGCCGTTAGGTCCAAAGTGATGAAATATTGTCGTGTAATCACTAGGAGACAGACACAGACGCAGTGGAGGGTACCTCAGTGTGGGTGGGGGGGAGTTGGACAGGTGCCTGCCTATAGAGCTTGTGCAGTGGCTCATAGTGACATCACTTTCGACCGGCGGTCCACCATGCTGACATCGCAAATGCGCCACGTGTAGATCGCATCATGGTTGAAGACGCACAAACTCCACTTGTGCTGATGACAAAGTACACCACATGGGTCGCCGACGTCATTTGACCGTCAAGATGGCGGATTTTTCCATGATGACGTCATCTCCACAAACTCTGTAGTAGTGGACAGCAGTGACAATAGTTGAGTAAACTGATGCAGTAATGATCACTTGCAACAAGTGCCTGCTTTGGCTGGAGCGGGTCACATATGGGTTTGTAGGCCTATTTTGTGAGTGTGACTCCTGAGGAAGCCCCCCCCCCCACCATTTTCTGGAAGATTAACAGCCAAATGAGATAAATTCACAGGAATTTTCTGTTGTATGCCTCACTGCCTCTTGTGAATCACTCGATTTCAAAAACCGATGGAGATATTGAAATAGAATCTTGATTTTCTTCAGCCTCGGTTGATGTCACATATCTCGTTCAACATCAAAGTCTCTCACCTGACATGCCATTACTGTTCAAAATATTCAACATTTTCCTACGGCATGTTTCCTTTAATGTGGTTCCAAAGAACATATTGTGGCATTTGAAAGAAATCACAGACTCACGCTGTGATGGTATTGTAAAGAAAGTTAGAGTATCACTCTCAGCTGGATAGGTCACGGGTGAGTTTCACCCCAACGCCATCTATGATTACTGCAAGGAACTAATCCTGGTCATGTTGGAATGAATTGTGACCCGCTCTAGCAAAAGTTGGCACTTGTCACAAGTGATCATCATTGGTCGTCAGTTTACTCAACTATTAGGGAGGTTTCGCAAGTGCCCGGTTAGGCCATACAACAACGTTTATCTATTGTGTGGGTATACCCAAACAATAGATAAACGTCGTCGTATGGCCTAACCGGGCGCTTGCGAAACCTCCCTATTATCACTGCTGTCCACTACTATTGTCAACCTGCAGAGACGTACATTTCAGCTATTGTGTCGTGAGGCCGTTAACCCTTTCCTCGGTTGCGACAAGCGCATACTTTTGCTGGAACAAGTTACAATATTATCAAGCATGACTGAGTCCCGCAGGCTGTGAATGGGTTGCTTGAATTAGAGAACTCTAGCAATACAAATAGATTTCTGAACTCGTCTGCCCCCACAGTCCAGCAGACGGCATCTTCTGTCAAAGTTTTCTCACATCCTATGGCACTGATTGAAAAATATTTGAAGAAATGTTGTTCCCATCAACCATCTGAAGAATGTTTCTTCAAATTCCTTCCAATTCATTTCTAAGGCTTCAGAAAACTTCAATATACTCTCTGCTCAAACATAGGGCCAGACACTTAAAACACTGACCAAATACCCTCAAGTCAGTGACCACCATATGGACCTGTTCCACCGGGAGAGACCCGTCATTTATCGAAACTGACAGCGCGGAAAAATTTCATCTTCATCACGGTCATTAAACGTAATCGGTCAGTCGCTGCATCATTTGCTGATGCTGGTAACTTGAATTACAAGTTTACCGTGAAATTACTATGTGTGTTCAGCTGATACGAATTAGGGGGAGTCGACTCAGTGGCTTGGTTAGGTGGAGACCAATGTTTTCGAGGAGCCCTGATAGCCTAGGGGTTATCACGTCCACTTCGCAAGTGGCAGGTCCCGGGTTCGAATCCCGGGTCATATGGGATTAATCATCCCTGGCTCTTCACGTCTGTCGCATGGGACGGTATTAAGCCGTGTTGCCTTGTGCCTTAAAAGGGCAAGTAAAAGACGATGTATTACACGCGCGCCAGTCACCCATCCACGTAGTGATCGCGCTCTGTGTTGCTTAATTTCTAGCGCTGAGGCTAACGTGCCAACCACTAGGCCATGAACGAAATCCTCCATGGCTGGCGGGTTAAGCCGTGCCATATAGTACATGTAGCTGTAAGCGGGTCAATGCACTATCTCTCCCTTCTGACAGAGATGACTCGTTCTCGAGTCACTTTGCACCACTCTGCGTCTCAGTGCCGAACTACACTTTCCAGATTCAACTAGGAAGGTCGCCAGATGTATTGTACATGCGCCGGTCACCAATCCATGCAGTGATCGTGCTCTACGTTGTTTAACTTCTTGCTGCGAGGCCAACGCGGCACTCATGAGGCCATAAAGGAAATTCTCCATGGCCAGCGGGTTAGGCCGTGCCATGAAGTAGCTGCAAGGGGTTCAATGCAGACCCCATCCAAGTGAGGAACATGAGTAGCTTGAGATGGCCTCTTCCGTACTTAGCAGCGCCAACAATGCTATGGCTTTGACCCTGACGGAAAAGCAGATCTCAGCCCTGGCCTATTGCTGATGTGATTGAGAGGAAAAACTGACACTGCGGGGTCACTGGTTTCCTCCTTCATTGTGACATACCAACTGTTGTCTAACGGGTATCATCTCACAGATGGTCAAGCTCTGACATGGGAACCATTCTGAACATGGTCAGAGATATTGGTTTGGTTGGTCCTGTTAACACCAGATGGCAGCACGTGTTTGATATCATGCTGTATTTGAGAGGAGCAAGGAATCTTAACTTGTATCCTCCTGTTGAAGCCATAGCCTATCTTCTGCTAATGAAGGGCATGAAATAATAACAGGTTTCTAAGGTGAAAGACATACATGTAGCTTCCTACCGGACACGAACCCACAGACCCTTGCATAAGGCATCAGTTGCCAGCACTCAGGGGCAGCCTTAACCACTAGGCCAAATCTCACCATCAAAAAAAGATGGTTCAATGACCCATGTTAAACAAGGACCTACTCTCCTAGTGAAGATGACCTAATTGAAGTTAGCCAACTTTGGGCCTGAGAGAGGATGCTCCCTGCCTATCCCAGCCCCCGTAATCTATCCCTAATGCCATCCCCCCCCCCCAACCTGCGGTTTACAAATCAACATAATCGTTTCAAACCGTGGCTATAGGTCAAGAGATCTGACTGTCTGAGGGACCCAGAGGAATCAGGGGTACGGGTAGCCCTTTGAAGGCTGGCATCAGATGGATCAGAATGCCCGTGGGCAGTTCGCTTTGGAAGATTTTGTCTGGCGAGCATAAATAAACCACTCAAATCGCGACTAAAGTCCCGTCATGATAGGATTGCCAAGTTAGAATCTAATAACGCTGTTTGATCAGCCTTTCCCCGTCAGCCGCTGTCAACATTTCCAACTCCTGTGCGTAACCGGCCCTCGACTTGATCGCACGGCCACCGGCGAACCTCAAACCCTGATGTTGTAATTAAACATCTGGGATGACATCAATGGTTGCCACGGCAACAGTATACTGTCACTTAAATGGAGGGAGGCTGTGCCCATCCGATGCTGAGGTAGGGTAGGTGGCCGGTTGAAATTCGTTCGGATCGGTACATCAGGCTGTGCGTCCGCATTCCTCATTAAGGGACACCCCCCACCGCCACCCTGGGTCTCAATTTAAGTTCCGTTGCTTCCCCGTCGAGTAATACCATAGGTAGGTTGAAAACGAATTGTAACGTGTCATTATGTAAGCCAGTTTTGTTCAAAATTGTTAAAATTTGTCGTTTTGTCCTGCATGTTTCGTTGTGCCTTCCCTCCTGTCCTCATGTCGTGCATATTGACCAGACTGAAATTCCACCCCGCATATTCCCATCAAGCTCTTGTCGATTTCAACCAAAGCACGACAATTGACATCGCCGTCGGATCAATGTCGTTAGTCTGATATCTACTCTGCCATTATGGCCGCTTTCTCGTCGGCTCTCTACGCCGTCGTTGTGACTGGCGGTATGTCACTAACATGGCGGCGGATGCATCTGATCAACGCGTCTCAGTGGCCACCAGTCTCAGACATCGTGATGAAGAGATGGCTGACATCTTATACAAGCTGTACCAGCTTCCCCGATGCCTTGTTGCTTTCAAAAACCCTTTGATACTGTGATCAGGTTCTTGTCCTGTGTGTACACGTAAACTGATGAACCGTTTCTTTTATTCAAAAGTCAGATTTGGAGGAAAGGTGTGGCCATCCGGGTTAAAATGCCAAAGATCTGACTCGCTGATATAAACGTGACATTAAGCTTAAACTTTCTCATGATAATCAGAGCCTGCAGGGCCGGGGGATGATGAAGGCATGTTTGATGATCTCAGATATTAGAAATGTTAATTTAAGAATGGCTTGAAGAGTTTGTGTTGTGTCTTGGCTATGATGGTTCTGTGTTGACAGCGAGTGGGCCACAGTATTTGAACTCTTAGTGGGCACGTTTGCAGGGGCAGATCCACAATTTCAGAAAAGAGGGGGCGTACTGTGCTAGAAACAATGAAATCTGCGGTGAATTTCAATGATTTGCTCCAAATTTCAGAATTTCATGGTCAGTTTTGCAGATTTGTTGGCTGAAAGGGAGGCCACGCCGGGTGCGCCCCGTGGATCTGTCCCCTGGATTTGCCACATTTCTACTACCCCTGTCTCTCCAGAAACCTTTCTGTGGACTCAAGGAGTCATTCAGTTCATCCCTTCAGACTGGTGAGAATATTCAGTGATGACTCTAAGCCATGGCCTCTTGGCCACGATTCCAACCAAGCCTTAACCACTGCTTGAGGAGCCCTGTTAATTGAGTGGTTATCATGTCCCCTTAGCAAGCAGCAGGTCCCGGCTTCGAATCCAGGCCGGGCCATATGGGATTAATCATGCCTGGCTCTTCATGTCCATTGCATGGGACAGTAGGGTAAAAGGTGTTAATGTCGTCTAATCCTATGGAACAGGGGTTGGGGTTGGGGGTTAGGGTTAGGATTAGGAGTAAGCTTAATAGGGGTAAGAGGAAGGAGGCAAGGTATCAAGGGTTGTGAGATACCAGGTTAGGATTCAGAGTGACAACATTCACCCCTTCAGCAACAGTAATCTGTGGTACCTTGTGTCTTTGCAAGGGCAAGTACCCCATCCAAGTGAGGAGCATGATGAGTACCTTGAGATGGCCTCTTCCAAACTTACCAGGGCCAATAATGCTGTGGCTTCGGCCCTGATGGAAAAATCCAACACAGAGTCGAAGAGTACACAGTGAGTCAACCACTGCTCTCCATTTGTACCTTGCCTTTGTGCACCCCTGGAGAAGGTGAGCAGGTATCTGAGACTCGGAGTGGAAATATTAGAACCGATACATTGTGGAGCATACAGATGATTCGACAACAGAGAAATAAGACATTTCTTCATGTGTTGTTCCGATAGAACTCATCACATGAAACATATCCGATAACAAATCGTGGCAAAAAGCGATGTTGATTTCACTCTACAGCGGCCGGTTGTGAAGAAGGGCTGTGATGCAACTATAGCAACATGCAAATGCCGCTTGTATATTGCGTGGTGAGATCAACATGCTGTTGATGATATTATGATGAATGACTGCAAGGACGGCTTGGGATGTTTTGTGCGTAGTTCTCGAGGCTGGAAGACTGAGTGTTAGGGCCCTGCTCCACATGAGATCTTCTCGAGTG
>NMRB01003176.1:45531-66495 GCA_002633025.1 Notospermus geniculatus
GATTGTAGCGCTGAATGAGCAGCTCATCTGAGTTCTACTGAACGGTTTCAGGACAGACTGGGGTTAAAGTGTAAAGTCGGATGAGAACCTCTACCGTAGTTGATATCAGACTATAAACCCAAACTTTAACTTTAACTTTTAGGTGATCATCATATTGGTCATCAGTTTACTCAACTATTGGGTCATATGAATAAAGACTAGCAAATGCTTTTACCTCAGATTTGTACAGCATTGCCTAGTGCATTTGTATTGCAAAATTCAAGTAAAAGCATTTCTTAGTCTTTATTCATATGACCCATTATCACTGCTGTTTACTACTATTGTCAACCTGCAGAAATGCAGTTATCCAACATAGAGCACAAAAAACAACACACAAAATGATAGTACAAGTAAAGTTGACTCCAAATTTTGCAAAATTTTCGACCCCAACCAGGGTCTTCCTCAGGCACTTTCGAGTAAAAATCCCACAACCTGCAGAGATGCAGTTATCCAACATAGAGCACAAAAAACAACACACAAAATGATAGTACAAGTAAAGTTGTCTCCAAATTTTGCAAATTTTCGACCCCAACCGGGGTCTTTCTCAGGCACTTTCGAGTAAAAATCCCAAAAGTGCTTCTGGGATCTCTGCTAGAAAGTGACTTAGCCGGGGTCGAAAATTTGCAAAATTCGATGCAGTGATGCAGTGGCAGATCCACGATTTGGGAAAGCTCCTGTCTATAAAATAACTCCCCCTGCATGGTTCACAAGATGCTGATGGATGATATTGTTATTGTAAGTCAAATCAATCACGGCTGGCAAATCGGGTGTAGATGATAGCAACTCTCCCCTCTGAGACAGTGTAACTAACTTATGGATAGAAAAATACACCGCGAGTAATGTTTATACTTCAATATTTCTTTCCATGTTCAGGAAGGAATTTAACCCATGCTTGACATGTAGTGGGCAAAGAAAAGGAAATTACCTGCATGTTTTGTGTACATTATGCAGACTCATTTCTACGGTTTTCTGGCGTTTTTGATGCCTGTGGCTCTGTATGATACTGGATGAGCATATTGAAGTCTGATTCCTAGGTACGTTTATGTTGGCTCACTGGTGCAAGCGTCGGATGCACTTATATTGAGAATTCATCGTTTCCACAACGTAACTCCGACAGTGTCCGCCATTGCTGACGTCGCCGTAATGACGCAAAGCTGGTGGGCAAAATGCATTGCTGATGATGCAAAGCTGGTGGGCAAAACGTGCAACGTCACAGAACGATGTAGGCCTGGGCCTACGTCATGGAAACGATGAATAACTGAGGAGCCCTGATAGCCGAGTGGTTATCACGTCCGCTCAGCAAGCAGCAGGTCCCGGGTTCGAATCCAGCCCGGGCCATATGGGATTTCATTCCTGGCTCCTCACGTCCGTCACATGGGATAGTAAAGCCGTGGTGCCTTGTACCTTGTACCTTTGCAAGGGCAAGTAAAAGACCCCATCCAAGTGAGGAACATGAGTAGCTTGAGATGGCCTCTTCCATACTTACCAGGGCCAATAGAAAAATCCCAAATTGAGGTAAACGAGAAAGATCTGCACACTTCCGCCGAAATTGCAAACACAACCTCGGTCTGAAACTGAATGACGTGATGCAGAGAACCCCCCACGAGAGTGACTTCGATGACGTTGTGTCAGAGTCGACCATTGCTGAATCATGGATTGCGTCATGTCAGCTGGTTTCAGATCGAGGTTCTGGTTGCGATTTCTGCGAAAGTACGCAGATCTGCGAATTCGAGAATCGTCTATTATGCTTTGGCTTCGGTCCTGATGGAAACAAACGTTCAACAACAACCTACAAGGTGTAGATGAAGGTTGACGTTCTGTCGAGACCTCTGTGGAATCTGTTAATCCATATATTGAAGAATCGTGGATAGCTCGGGTCTTGTTCTCAGCCACGCGACTGATCTTTACCATTCGTCTTGGATCTCCATGTCAACGAGAGAGCTCACAAAAACAATCGGTGTTATCCAGGGTCGATTCGTCAGCTAATACTCCACGATTCCACACTTGTATCCAAGCGACATAGCGTCAGATACTCAGAATGATGGTGTGAGAGGCTGGGGCCAGGGAGTTCAATCTCGTTTCAACACCAGAAAATCTTTGTTGTTGAAGAACCATGTTTGGTCATTCTTGGTTGTTCTGCAGTGAAAAAGTGCATTCCACTCTTAAACAGTCTCAAAGCACTTCACATTACCACAGTCTCTCCAGAAACCTTTTTGGGGAACTCAATGAAAAGCCCATTCAACGCACCATTTGAAGCTTTCAGACGAGTTGGCAACTCAACCAGGAATTTGTATGTGTATTTTTCCGTCAGGGCCGAAGCCACAGCATTGTTGGCCCTGGTAAGTACGGAAGAGGCCATCTCAAGCTACTCATGTTCCTCACTTGGATGGGGTCTTTTACTTGGCCCTGGTAGTACGGAAGAGGCCATCTGAAGCTACTCATGTTCCTCACTAGGATGGGGTCTTTTACTTGCTCTTGTAGAGGCACAAGATACAAGGCACCACAGCTTACTGTCCCATGTGGCAGACTGAAGTGCCAGGGATGATTAATCCCACATGGTCCGGGATTTGAACCCGTGGCCTGCCACTTGCTTATGTCTAGGTCACATATCCACAGGGCCCCTTACGATTTTCCCCACCCGACGGCTTGCCCTGGATTTTAGAGACCGTACGGGCCCATTACGACTTTCATGTAGTCACATATTTTACGGCGTTCGGGCGGTGCCCGGCGAAACTTGGTGGAGAGTAATCGCAAGACGCCCGTCAACAAACCGTGAAGGTGTCGGCCGGATGCCGTGCGGTAAGCTTCCGAGCTCCGTCCGATGAACAGGTGGTACACCGCACGGTACCCGTCAAACTTTTTTCACGAGAATTGGCAGACAAAATCGTGCGAAGCCCGCCCGGTCACTGGCAGGAGCCCGCACAGGACCCGCAGGGTACACTACGGGCCTTCTACGGGCTTTCTACGGCCTACCGATCACATGAAAACGCCGGGAGAATTGGGAGCAGCAAGCTAATCAATGCGGCGCCCGTTTGGCTGGTGAAAAATGTCCCGGTGCCCGTGGCGACCGTGAGGGAACCGGCCGGGCACCGTACGAAATTGGCGAAAATCGGCCAAAATGTCTGTTTTTACTCGCCGTACGGGCCCCGGAGTGGATATGTGACCTAGGCGGATTGTTGACGGGTCTTGCGATTACTCTCCACCAATTTTCACCGGGCACCGTAGAATATGTGACCACACACACCGTAGACATGAAATTCGTAATGGACCCGTACGGTCTCTGAAATCCACGGCAAGCCGCCGGTGGGGAAAATCGTGGGGGGCCCGGTGGATATGTGACCTAGGCATACGCGGACCTGTGACTTCTCAGTCTCACAACTGATACTTCCCGCTGATGGATACAACGGCCCTTGCTGTCTGTAATGTTTCTGACTCAAACGATTTCTCGTGATGCTCGCACAAGCAAAGCAATCGGTGAAAGTCTCTTCCCGATGAAATACGCACTCGTTAAGGTGTAATGTACAATACACACATGCTCTCAGCATCTTATTTGCACGGCGTATCAACCTCCACAAAAGAATCTTGCGTATTGATTTTCTTCATCGAGGTCCGGTATCCCTGTCGCCAAGTCGGGCAGAATCGAACAATTCAATGTGAGGCTGGTGCGTTTAATAAATCATGCGTGACGGAATCGCGATGATCATTTAGGGTTGTGGATGTTAGAGATAGGATGGTGACATGGTTGTTGTGGTTTACTGTACCAGAGGTTGTACACTCAGGTCCCGTGGCGTATTGAGGTGAGGTGGACTTAATGACGTTGGAGTGTGTTGGAACCTCTCGGATGATATAATTACTGTGGTTTACTCTGCAAGAGGTTGTACACTTTCGTCCCTGGCCAATGAGCAACCTTACCCACTGTTTAGGTGTCACTAGTGGTTAAATCTATTGAATTGAAAGGGATATTCAGGTCCTGATCAATTTCCAACACAAAAGGCATCCATTGTCTAGGACCTGATTACTGAGTGCTGCCCTCTATCACAGTTATGATCCCCATTGAGGTGAGGTGGACTCCATGGGCGTTTTCGAATCCTCGTTCTTGACCACACTCGTGCTGACCCAGTTCATGCAGTTGCTGACTCAACTCGAGAACGGCAGTCTCGAACACCGAGAACGCAACCCGTGTCGGGTCAAGAACGTGTTCTTCTCACTCCCCACTCAGCGGAGGGTTGAGAAGAACACGTTCTTGGCACGACTCGAGTTGCGTTCTCGGCATTCGAAACTGCCGTTATCGAGTTGAGTCAATAACTGCATGAACTGGCTCAGCACGAGTGTGGTCAAGAACGAGGATGCGAATACGCCCTATGGGTGTATTCGAGTCCTCGTTCTTGACCACACTCGTGCTGACCTTGAGTCACTATTGCTTTTCAGCCCGAAGTTTGTGACTTGAAGCACAATCCGTGATTTGTGTTAGTACAAACTAAAGATATCAACCATCACCACCAGCTGATATGAGGCACCATCGCCTCCAGTGGTTGATAAACTCTATCTTATATGAGGTTTAATTACTTGCATCGGAAATTGTTCAATCTTGATTAAAAATTATTCTATAGCTCAGTTCATGTAGAAGTTACAACAGATTCTTATTTCGACTTTGTTCATGATTCTTTCTTGAGGATATTTGAGGTGGATGCCGGTTTCTTTCAGGTAGTTGTGATGATAAAAATGTCTGGAAACATATCTTGTAAGTTATCAAGTGAGATTCATCGGGAGTTGTACGTGCCTGAAACTGATATCCTGGGGTGCCTCTCGTGATTCCAGTGCCAGATTGGTGTAGTGGGAGTGCAAGTGCTGATCACATCTGTGGTTGCGGGTTCATATCCCAGTCTAACACAATAGCGTTCGATTTCTTTTGCACGCCGATGTACACACTGATGTATCCGAAGGCTTTGTGCGTCTACGTTCGGAAGCGACATCATGCTTTGCATGCTGGGATACTTCCCGAAGTAACCGGCTCAGGGGGAGGGTTAGTAGCAGGTGTGGATCCAGAATCATGGGAAAGAGGGGGCACAGCCACCGCACATCGTGGAAAACCTCGGTCAAATTTTAACATCTTTTCGAAATTTCCCAGTCAATTTTAAAGATTTTCCACAAAATAGAGGGGGCACGGGCCGGGTGTTCCCCCCTTGGATCCACGCCTGGTCCGACTTGGAGAACTTCCGGTAAATAAAACGTTGTCGTGCCAGGCCGGTGTAGGCAAGTGTAAGTTTTCGAACACGCTATTAAAAGGGATAAGCCCTACATATACTTAGTGTGTTTCAGATATCGCTTATCAAAGTTGCTCTTGCCAGGAATTGAACCTGTGGCATCTGAGGTGCATGCACTGTAGTTTCCATCCACTGCACCATTCTGACATGCCAAACTCCTGCCAGTTGTCTTCTCCAGATTCAGGATAGGCCTACATAAACTCAGCGTGCTCAGATTCACTGCCTGACCTTCAGCACAAATTCCACACCACGCAGTCGAGTCATATGTTAAATGGAAGTCTTCACGTTTTAAAATCTTGTAAAGAAAGAATTTGATACGTGGATTAATCTCGCCCGATTTTCATTTCATGCCTGACTCAACTCACCTGCTGCTGTTCTTGAGAAAGATTGAATGCTGGTTCACTTTCATTTGGCACAAGTCCGTGGATTTATCAACAACTCTTAATTTATTCCTGAAGATTTTTGGGAAAAAGTGGGTAATTTTTGCCAGTTGACTCTTTTTTATGCGTCTGCCCTTCGAAATATTGTACCCCTTCCCTACCCCTCCATGTCGGCTCTTACGGTTGATAAATCTCAGTCTGGTACTATCACGATTTCTCAGATTTTCAGTCAATATTTTGATTGTCATTGAGCTATTACATGCAATGGGGACAACCGACTCCCCCCTGCATAATAGACTAATCCAGGTATAACCATCGACACCTCGGAGTCAAATGAGGTGTTCCAGAAATCCAGGAAACTTGTGCTCAGTGCTTTTGAAGTCATGGGACAACTTGTTCAGTAGTTCTGGATATTGTGGTCAACATTATGGATATAATTCGTAATTTCTGTGGATTACTTTGACGTGGACTTTATTTTCAATTTTATTCTTTTATTTGGTGCATGATCAGTTAGGAATATGCCGCGTGGTGGTTCTTTTAAGGATATATTCCGCTCGAAAAAATATCGGGAGAAAAAACGTGCGCAGTCGATGAGACCACCACGTAAGTTAATAAAGGGATTTTGATGCCTCATCATCGAGTCATTTAACCTGTTGGTTCATCAGATTAGATGAGTCATTTGATGTCTTCAGTGGTTCAGCAGATCAGATGAGTCACTCATCCTCTTGGTTCTCCATCTTAGATGAGTCATTCGATGTCTTGAGTCATCAGATTAGATGAGTCATCTGATGCCTCGATTCACCAGGTTAGATGAGTCATTCTACCATTCGATTCACCAGATCAGATGAGTCATTCACCTCTCGGTTCGCCAGATTAGATAAGTCCTTCATAGCTTGCTTCGCCAGATCAGACAAGTCATTCAACATATTGGTTCACCAGATTATGGGAGTCATTCATCCTCTGGTTCACCAGATTAGATGAGGCATTCAACTGTTCAGTTCAGCAGATTATATGAGGCATTCAACTCTTCGGTTCACCAGATCAGATGAGTCATTCACCCGCTTGCTTCACCAGATTAGTTAAATCATTCAACCTCTTGGTTCACCAGATCAGATGAGTCATTCAACCTCTCTGTTCACCAGATCAGATGAGTCATTCAACCCCTTGGTTCACATCAGCAAAAATGGAAGTTTTGTATGCATGGAATCCTTGGACAAGGAAGACTGGAACAGTTTGCCCCTCTTGACTTCATTTCTTGGGATTTTATCTTTCACTTCCTTGATCTCCGCCAAAGCACTTCTTCTGATTCCTGCACCGCCCACCCCCAGGAAGACATAATGGCTGGCTGCATGGTTACGATAAGAAAGAATTTCAAGTACCCCGAGTGGGCTGCCCAGTAAGATACTCGTAAGATAACAAAACTATATCTTAGAAGTAGTTATTTTGGTCTGGTCAGGCCGGAGTATAAAAAAATCACTGCTGTCCTGGTCGCTGGAAAAATGTTATCTTAATGACTTGCTCTTTATAAACATGGTTTTGCAATTAATGGTTGATCTGACATGGTCTTGTGGGACCTGGGAACGAGGAGATATGGTCTAGCCTGAGAAAGTACAAGATTTACTATGGGGGGGATACATGGGACTCTTTGTAAACGCGTTGATGGTATCCGTGCATCAGTGCAATTGCGTTAGAGATGCACCCAGCACAGGGACAGATCTAGGATTTGAGAACAGAGGGGGTGCCCTGTGCTAGGAACATTGAAAGGGGCCGTTTGTTTTCGTCACTTGAGGAATCTGAGTTGTAATCCTTGGGAAAACGGAAAAGCTATGCACTAGCAAATTACAGGGATTATTTGTTGTGCTGTACTATAGCATAATTGCTGCAATTTGCTCAGATTCCTCAGTTGACGAAAACGAACAGCCCCGTTGCGCCAAGTTTCAGAATTTCACGATTGATTTTACAGATTTTGTTGGCCAAAGGGGAGGGGCGTGTGCCCCCCTTGGATCTGCGCATGCATAACTAGAGAAACTGATTTGAAAGAATGCTGTGTGTTAGCTGGGTTCAGGGGCAAATGTCTGAGGTGGTAAAGCTGGGTCCAGGGATCAANAAAGGATGGTGATACCGGGGATGGTGTAGCCCGGTATATTTCTGTGCCTGTGGCCAATAGATTTGGCACCAGTTCACCAGGTCTGAAGTCGGCCTGGTGTTGATAAATCTTGAGAATCTCCGCCGAGTGAGAAAGCACGTGCAGAATGTTCGCTGTTAAGATTGCGCCCAGGATTTTTAGCATGCCAGTGTTAGCATACTACAACTACACGATATCATGATCATATCAAAACACAACATAGAAAATATGTCTGATAATTATCACCCTGACGGGAGTTTGGTAATGTTGCTAGGTGAGAAGGGTGAACTAGTACATTGTATAATATTGAACTGACAGATCCTGACATGCCTGACAATTCAATTAGATATTGATGGTTTTTGCAACGCTTGATATTTTGTTCTTGCGTGCTTTCCCTTCATAACGTCATCATCTTGAAAATTGTTTTGTGAGGAGGTCCTTGAGTACCGTGATATAGGCTTCTTAACCCTTTCGTTAGTGGGACGCGGTCACCGGGTCATCCAAACCCCCACGAAATTTACGTGGGACCCGGTCACCGGGTCCTGTATAATGGAAGGTTTAGAACAGGTTTTTGTTAAAACAGTTTAGGGATAAAACAGTTTTGAAAATATGGGCCTCCGTAATCTGGTGACCATACATGCCAGTAACGAAAGGGTTAAAAGGCTCAACAGATCTTTCAGCAAAGGTGGTGAAACGGCAGAAGCCTAATGCCAAAGACCGTTCTCAAATTGACGTAAACAACAAAGATCTGCACACTTCCGCCAAATTCTCAACCTCAACCTCGGTCTGAAACTGAATGACGTGATGCAGCCAACCCCACGACAGTGACGTCGAAGACGTTGCGTCAGACTCGACTGTTGCTGAATCATGGATGGCGTCGTGTCATTTGGTTTCAGATTGAGGTTCTAGTTGAGATTTTGGCAGAAGTGCGCAGATCTGCGAATTCGTGAATCGTCTATTCAATGGCGGTTGGCATGCTAAGCTGGTCAAACAGGCTATGGACACAAATGTTGGTAAAATAATTGTCTGAGAGGATGTGTTTGGTAGTGTTACATCATGCTTGGACAGTGAATGGCCACGACGTCATGTTGGAGAATTGTTGGCAATCATCATTGTTGGAAAGGCCTATATGCACGCCCATTACTCTGGGCCCCTCTTCAACAGTAGGCCTACTTGAAGCCTGATAAACAAGGGGAAAGTATTATACATTTAAGTGGACGTTATATGTCATGTTGGCATGGATCATTTCCTCTCATTTCCTATTTATCTGTCTTGGTCTATATATGTCTTGATGATCTGATAACAAATGCATTAAAGGAAGGGGAAGTTATGTGAAATTCTTGGCAGAGAAGTTACAAATGTATGTGAGGTGCTTGGCCAAGCCACCAGCTAACTTGTCACTTCTGTGGTCTGCCGTATGTGGTTATTTCTGATGGTGTTTGCATGGAAAAACAGAAATTTGACGAAACTTCTACACTTTGACTAGGCCTGTCATCCTCACCCGGTAGAAGTGTCCAAAAGTAGCAGACTGCCGACCATGGATATCTGAATACGTAGTTCTGGCCAGTCTAGGCACTTGTACAGCGAGGAGGGGTTTCCTGAGGTATCAGGACCTCTTAAGCCTAGCATACACTTGCAACTGGAGATCATTAGTTGCCACTCTGCTACTGGCGACTGGGAGGATCTAGCTGGAACTGGAGGCGACTGATCAGTCACCAGAAACGGTCAATGTACGCACCCTTGCGACTCGCTGGAATGAGATTTTGCCAGTCGCTGCAAGTTGCACATGTTCAACTTTCTAGCGACTAGTTGTACCCAGTTTTGTTCAGTCGCTGCGATGTACGCGGTCAGGGCATGACGACTGATTGGATCCTCCTAGTTCTACTGAGTTACTGAATTTGCGATGTGCATGCAGCATGTACATCACCAGCGATTGATCTGATCAGTTGCTTCCAGTTGCAAATGCGATGTATGCCGGGCTTTAACAGACATGGAATTCATAGCTTGCCCATCAAATAGATGAAATGTAGGCCTAGGATGAGTCGGACTTCATGACAATGAAATAGAACACAGATTAAATTGTACTCAACCATTTGTGTTGTAAAATGTAGAGTATTAATGGCCCTCAATCGTTTGACAGCTTCACGGAGACATCTGTTTCATATTCTAGGCCTAGACTTCATAATGTTGTCCAGTCAGGTGTGCAAACAATCCCAGCAAAATCAATCGATTAA
The DNA here is from genome assembly GCA_002633025.1 of Notospermus geniculatus. Taxonomy (NCBI): domain Eukaryota; kingdom Metazoa; phylum Nemertea; class Pilidiophora; order Heteronemertea; family Lineidae; genus Notospermus; species Notospermus geniculatus. Next base: position 55,574 of record NMRB01003176.1, read on the forward strand.
ACACCACGGTTTTGTGTCTCGTGGTATAATCTGTTGATGTGTACATCCCATATTGTGTCTGTATCAAGTGTGAGGCGGTCAACAAGTCTGGGCTGCAGTGTATCACCCCTGAGACCAGGTCATCTGGAACTCGGCAGATTTGTGTATTTGTACATGTATAAGATTTTTCCGTCAGGGCCGAAGCCACACATTATTGGCCTGGAAAGAGGCCATCTCAAGCTACCGGGTACTCATGTTCCTCACTTGGATGGGGTCTTTTACTTGCCCTTGCAAAGGCACAAGGTAACTTTGCCCTTGCAAAGGCACAAGGTACGAGGCACTACGGCTTTACTGTCCCATGCCATGGATGTATATAGACCCAAAAAAATAGAGCCATGAATAATCCCACAAGGCATGGGCTGGATTTGAACCCAGGACCTGCTGCTTGCTAAGCAGACATGATAACCACTAGGATATCAAGGCAATCACCCTATGGGTGTGATTCTCTTTCAAATTGCTTCTGGTCAGAAAGGATCAAGTGAAGATCAAGTCCCACTGAGGGAACCTGCTGCTAAACTGTGCAGATAGCAGTGACAGTGTGATTTTCAGATGCACTTTATTGTATGGAAGCAGTAGGGTGGAAAATAACACAATTTACTGCTGACTGCAGCTTGAAATGTAGATCTCTGGTAAGCCTATGGAAAACCGGCCCAGGCAAAATTTCCACCATTTTGTTCAGAATGTTTATCAGGAGTGATGTGATGATACAGGTATTGATATGAACCTTTGGACCTGTTGATCCCATTAAAACTAGGTTTTGAGCACTAATCAATCAGACGCCTACTAGTCTGATTAAAAAGATGAATAAAAATCTACTTGTAGTGTTTAAATTCAACTTTGACTACTATGAAGTGAAAGTTTGCTTGAAAAATGGACAGAATTGATCAGGCAGGTCACAAGGCTTGTCCTATTTTGAGTTGAACCCCATTCTCACTGAGTCAGCTGAGTGCCTGTCCTACAGGCCTGTTAACGTCAAACTGTCACAGTGATGTAGGCGTAGAGCAAGTCGGAATAATCTATGCCTCATTGAAAAATCAATCATTTAACATACTGTTGGCCTTCTTCAGTTCAAGTGTCTGTTTTGATAGTCAAAAAATCAGAAGATATATGTGCTGTCTACATAACAGCTCAGTCCAGGTTTAACATGAAGCGCCGATACAGCACTACACAGCCTATACCCGCCTGCTTACAAAGTTGAAGCCACTTTGCCAAGGATTCCAAACATAATTGAACAAAAAAACACAATTGAATTCGATGTTTTTTAATCAGCTCCCCAACGAGGTTGCTATGAAAACTGAAAACAGGTGTTGCCAGTTTTCGCTTTCTTCAAGAAAACTCAACTTCATGTCTAGGTTGTGTTCCTTAGCTTGGTTAGACACGGTTAGTTTCTACGGATCTTCTCCCTGTTTTGAATTCCTTTCTCCTTAACCCCTGGCGGAGGGTTGCATCCAGAATTTCAGATGGGCACGGTGCAAACTTTGTGCCCAAGTGAAATCATAGACGGGCACGGTGCACATTTTGTGCCCATCTGAAGTCCTATACGGGCACGGTGCAAACTTTGTGACCGTATGAAATCCTAGATAGGCACGGTGCAAACTTTGTGCCCATCTGAAAGCCTAGATGGGCATCGTGCAAACTTTGTGTCCATATGAAATCCTAGATGGGCACAGTGCAAACTTTGTGCCCATCTGAAATCCTAGAGGGCACGGTGCAGACTTTGTGCCCATCTGAAATCCTAGACGGGCACGGTGCAGTTAACTTTGTGAAAAGGACACTTCAACCTAGAAAAGGGCACTTTTCATTCGTGGCAATTCTACTAAACAGAATTTGAGAAGCTTGCCAGTTAAAAAAGGTCTCTATAACTCCAGTTAACAGCCAATTTAAGCCTGTTTCGAAGGTGATATGACCAAAAGGGACCATGACAAAGGGTATGGGAGGGGCACTGGGACCTCCAAAATTTTGCGGGGCATGGCGCCGGGGATAAGAAGGGCACGGTGGTGCCCCCATTTAGGGCACGGCAGAGTGCCTCTCTATGAGTATGCCCGTGATGTCGACAAAATCAAAAGAAATCTCCGCCAATCCAATACTTACGATATCTGTGTCTGCTTCATTCCTCATTTCCCCTTGAGCGACAGGATAATGTGAATTACGGTATTGCCAATAATTATTCACGCCGTCTTCGGTACATTTGCCCGACATATGCTGGCTAGTTATATCGAACCATTAGATCGGGAAATAGTCTGTCAGGCAATTTTTTACCTCCAGAAATGGAGAGCTACGCAATCACTGCCAGGTGATGACAAACTGTCGGGCGTGTGAAATTAGAGAGTTATACCAGTGAAGACTTTTTCATCGGGGAACTGTCAGCGGGGATTTTGATCTCAACACCCCTACATGTACTTTTAGAATTATGTATGTTTTCATTTACAAGAGCAAGAAAATGCTCTCTTTCTCTTATATGAAGCAGCTGGTCATCCCACTGCAGGCGCGGATCTGGGGGGCACTTCCGGCACGCGCCCCCCTTTCAGCCAACAAATCTTCAAAATTGACCGTGAAATTCTGAAATTTGGAGCAAATCATTGAAATTCACCGCAGATTTCAATGTTTCTAGCACAGTGCACCCCCCCTTTTCTGAAATTGTGGATCCGCCCCTGGACTGTAAGAGGAACCAGAACCTTCACCCCCACCCCACCTCTCTGTCCTACCCCCAATGAACAGGCTTGAATAAAGTCCTTCCAGCTGTTAAACTCCTGCCGCAGTTTCAAACCGCTACCCACTCCATTACCCGACTCTGAAATTGCTTCAGTTGAGGCGATCCTCAAAGTATCACTAATAGATGGCGTTAGCTGTCCGATTCGGGGAATCCCCCTGGGAATCTGCTGCGAGTATAAAAATACAGTGTACATTTTGTGCACGTATCTCAGCCAATCAGAAAGTGTGTTACAGCAGTGTCGGTTAAACCTGTGATGATGGCTTATGATTGGATCCCTCGTCAAACAGCGCCATCTGTTGATGATCCTTCACTTCTGGCGCCTATCATGCCAGTGTTTAGTGGGTCTATACCAACTGAACACTGGGGACGAGTGTATCCAGCAGTGTGCCCTGACTGTGACATTATTCTTTCATCTTGTTGATCGCCGTTTTCCTCATATCTTTCCAGAATCTAATAATCCAGATAGTTCCTACAGTCTCCCTAACAACACATCAGGTCAGACCTCGTCCCCAGGGAATAAACGACGCAGCAGTTTTAGGTAGGTGGCGCCACAAAGGCGGAGTTGTTTACTCATGGAAGTAGCGTCCGCGCATAGAAAAGACTACCTTTCGATGGCAGAACCTCAATCCCAATCCAGTGATGTCAAAATTGACCTGATCCATATTCTGTATTGCTGGCATGCTGATAATAGCCGTGGTTACACCTATCCAAAATCCCCGTGCTTTTTGAGACACGGAGTTTTTCCGAACCAGAAAAAACACGGCGTTGACACGGTGAGCGGTTACACTACTAAAAGTGCGATTGGTAATGAGTTCCGTATCCCGGCGATAGGGGCACTGCATGTAGGCAAATCTCTGTCATCGAGTGGCTACTGGAGGCGTGAAATATCCTATACGCATGCGCATGACTCATCGATTTGCATCGCCGTCTGTCGCCGGGTGCTTGGAACTACAAATAAACACGGGGATTTTGCGGTTACACTACATAAAATCCGCGTGTCTAAATAGCCCCGGCGTTGCCCCTTCGAGCTCGCTGGGGCTAATAAGCACGGGGATTTCAGACACGGGTCTATTTAGACTCGGCGATTTATAGGTGTAACAGCAAAATCCCCGGGGAAAGCACGGAGATTTATGTAGTGTAACCACAGCTATTGCCGTCGCAACTTAGGACAAGGAAATAACACCGTTGAAAATTATGTCATTCTCGCTCAATGGTAACAGGATGTCAGAAATGGGCTTTATTATTGGCAACGGAGGCCTATCTAGGCCTGTACTAGATGAGATCCTGTATATGGAACTGTGGATTTTCCAAAAATAAATGTTACCAATTGAATTTTTGCCATTGCAGGAAATGGTTGACCACCCCCGTACGGAAACTAAGTCAAAGTCGCATAGATAAAGCTGCCATTGAAAAATCATTAGAAATGCCCAAGCAATCAAAACAAGAGAAGACCAAGCCAGCGGGGAGTGTGTTCAGTCAATGGAAGACCGTGCCTAAGGTAGGCCAAACAGATTTTGACACTGTTGCTTGTCTTGTGGTGTCAGGGCCAGGAGAATGAATGTTATGTTTCTTTTCAGGATATAAGAATGAAAAAATGGGCAGTCTCCACAATGTTATGGAAGAAGACGCCTTATTTTGCTCTTTTGCCATTCTTCACTGACGTCACAACGGTCATGTGACTGCAAAGAATCGGCCATGTTGACCGTCAAATGGCTGGGCGAGACGCTGTGTTCATGCCGTGACGTCACTTGACATTTTGACGGCCAATATGGCGGCATCGTGTCGTCATGGAAACGTGACGTCAGTGAAGAACCTCCATTGAAAATGATCTGTAGCATTTTGTTACGGAGTTCACCATTTGTTATCCCAATGTTCGTCTCCCTGATTTAAAATACCAAAGATGCTACCTACCTGGAGTGCTGTGTGTAATCGCTGCAATTCAATTTCTGAAAAAAGTCCACATTTCTTGTTATTCCCCGGTTTGTGATGATTGTACTATTACATAGGTTTCTTCCAGTTAAGAGATCCATGGCTTGTATGAACTTTTTATTCGATGTTTTTCGTCTTGTAAAATGAGCCCACTTTTACCAGTTTTTGCGGCTGCTCTGCCGCGAAGCACGCAAATTATGTGAGGGTGAAAAAGCTGTTTACCTGAATTTTGAACCTGTCATGAATCACGCTCATCAATTTGCGTACATGGCAAAGTAGGCCCTGTTTTATGGTATGGCATAATGGTAGGCACAAAGTAGGCCCCATTTTATGGTACGGTGTACTGGTGTGCAAAGTACATGTAGGCCCCATTTTGTGGTACACTGTACTGGTACACATAAAGTAGTTGCTGTTTTATGGTACGGTGCAATGGTACACAAAGTAAGTAGGCCTCATTTTATGGTACGGTGTACTGGTGCACAGAGTAGGTCCCATTTTGTGGTACACTGCACTGATACACATAAAGTAGTTGCTCTTTTATGGTACGGTGCATATGGTACATACCGAGTAGGCCCCATTTTATGGTACGGTGTATTGGTGCACAAAATAGGCCCCATTTTGTGGAACATTGCACTGGTACACTTAGTAATTCCTGTGGTATATGGTGCAATGATAAATAAAGTGGGCCTCATTTTATGGTGTGGTGCAATGGTACAAAAAGTAGGCCCCATTTTATGGTATGGTAAAAAATACACAAAGTAGGACCCATTTTATGGTACGGTACTGGGAGGCCTGGAGGCTGTACAAGTGCATTTCAGAAATATTTCTGCATCTGAAATACGATGTTTTCTGAATCCGACCTCATAATGCAATGGACGGCATACCTTCCAAGTAAACCCGTGAACTCGGTTCTATTTCCAACCTGCTGCAGTATGTGCGCATTTATAAAAACATCTTGAGGTCTGCTTTGATATCTGGTTCTATGTTATGACGATTTCACCATAAAATAAGATGGAAGCCCTTCAAGTCTTTAGGATTACTGTGTCATGCTATCATACGCAGCCTCTTCCAAACTATCACCATGGTAACGAAGATTTTTCATCCAAGACAACCGCATCAAGGTAGGTGATCTTGCTTCATAATTTATGACCAGGTTTGACCGGTGCTGCCACCTTGTGAAGAAGAGATAAACTAAAAGAGGAAAGTCGAGAGGTAACTGTCAGTTGTCCTGTGATCTTGTTTACACATGCTTTGTACAGTATTGGCAACCTTCTACGAGTATTATTTACAAGAGATTTGACTGAGGAAATAGGCCTATTGTCACTTTATAAGGATTTGCAAATTTGCAAAATTTTATAAGATTTGCAGATTTGCAAATTTGCCATGTGCAAAGATTGTAGGCCTAGAATTGTATCAAGAGAAATTGATTTGGAAATATCATCTGCTGAAATGGGAGGTGGACAAGGAAAATCCGTCGGAAGTCACTGAATGATCAACAAGGGCTGTCAGATTGCCTGTGCATTGATCTGCTACTGTTTACCTGTTACGTAGTACATTTCAGTTTTTGAAATGTACATGTTCACCAAGGCCATTAAAACTTTCCTCAAATGCGACGTCAGGCAGATTTCCCTGGACTGCCGTTGCTGAGAAGGCCGCCCTACTCACTGAGTGAGGATAGGTCCAGTTTGTCATGTTGAAAACATCATTACTACTCTAAGGGGAGAATAAATGTGGCAGTCACCTAATGTGTCACTCCACATGTTTTCTTGCACATGTTGGCTCTCCCTGCAGTGAACTATGGGCAGCACAAGGAAACAACTTGAGGAGCCCTGATAGCCTAGTGGTTATCACGCCCGCTTAGCAAGCGGCAGGTGCCGGGTTCGAATCCTGCCCGGGCCATATGGCATTTCATTCCTGGCTCTTCAGTCTGTCGCATGGGACAGTAAGCTGTGGTGCCTTGTACCTTGTGCCTTTGCAAGGGCAAGTAAAAGACCCCATCCAACTGAGGAACAATGAGTAGCTTGAGATGGCCTCTTCCGTACTTACCAGGACCAATAATGTTATGGCTTCGGCCCTGATGGAAAAATGAAATACAAATGGAAACCAAATGGTGAATTGCCCATAGGGGGCCAACTCACATGTGGAAGACCCCCTTGGTCGAGCTGCATGCGATGTGACAGTGAATTATTAAATCAATGGAAAACAAACCTAGAGAAAGTGGTATCTCCCAGGATTATGATGGCTCATCATAATGGCTGGGAATGAAGACTGTACGGTGCTGCCATCTGGAGCTGACTTGGAAATTACACTCTTATGCTGTGTGGCTTCTTCATATACATGTAATACTGTCTTGTACATGCACTACCTGATGCAACTTGATGATATCACTCGGGCGGAACCCATTGGGGACGATCTCAATCAGACCTTGGTTCCGTATTTTGGCCGTAAAAAGTGATTTCTTGCAATCTCCCATATAATATGCCACCTCCTACTTCACTCTAACTGGTTGTGCTCTTTTCTCCTCATCCATCAATTCCTAGAAAGCATCATCAACCCACCCACTCCCTCTCCCTCGGGTCACTTTATGGTCATTTCCTTGAAGAAGTCTTTGTTGTTGTATGAGGGGTAGTCATTGTTCTTGTAGAGTAGGCCTTAGCCTATCAGGTTATTCAGTGCTGCTGCTTTCACCTTCCAAGGATCGTTGGTGGGAGTCCGTGGGTTCAGTTATGAAAAGGTTACAGATAGGCCCTCATACGTGTCATAGAATCTTCGTCCTTAATTGAGAGGTGTCCTGATTACAGAGGTCAAAATGAATAGAAATGATCAGTTTGGGACTGAACTTTGCTGTCCTTAAAGGAGCTGGACGCCCAAGTTGTAACACTCACTCACTGGTTCTCTATCCACGCGACGCCTGTGGTGCTGCCACCTATTGTCGGTGATATATACTGACGTGAATATCGTGAGTGAGTTGCATTGGACCGGGCACCAGTCTAACGATCACTGGTGCTGCCACCTTCACGAAGGAATAAAACTAGTTTGCTGGCCACTGTTTGTAAACAAACCAGTTTGTTTACAACTTGGACGTCCAGCTCCTTTAATAGAGAGGTGTCCGCTAAGGCCCATTTTCCGTGCAACTTCCGAGTGGTTTGGTGGTGGAGGGTCACATATGATATGGCAGCACTTGCAAGTCCATCTGGAATGGACTAGGAAGTGCTGCCACCTGGTATCTCTTTGTAAAACAATCAGTGTCATGAAAGGATTAAACTGCCTCTGATAAATCTATTCACGTCAATACTATTTAGTCAACTGCATAAGAATCATTCTAACATGATTTTGACTGTTCACACCTGTTTTTGTTCTGTTTTTTTATTGCAAATTAGTATTTTTTGTGCTGAAATGATAATTGTGCCGTGAATTAAAAGACCACGAAACTCATGCGGAACAAAATGTTTCAATTGATGGCAGTGTAATGAATTTGTGATAACTCTAAAAATACGCAAGTCAATTTAAATAAATTTTTGAAAAGCCTGACGAAGAAGTCAGACTTGCATATAATTAGTTTAGGTGCTGAAATGGCCCTAATTTTAGTTAAGACTGCCCACCCCCACTGGTGGGCAGTCTTCCTTGGTTTTGCTGAAGTTCCCGGTCCCTGGATGGATCTCTCCCCGAACCGTGTTATCGATTTTGGTGTGTGGGGTCAAGGTCGAATGAGGCCGATACTGAACCCTTTTAGCCGTAGCGGTGGGTTCGGGAACCAAACTTCCATCTGGCATGGATTAGGAAGTGCTGCCACCTGGTATCTTTTGTTAAAACAATCCGTGTCCATGAAAGGATTAAACTGCCTCTGATAAATCTCTTCAGGTAAATACTGTTTAGTCAACTGCATAAGAATCATTCTAACATGATTTTGACTGTTGACACCTGTTTTTGTTCTGTTTTTGTTGCAAAGTTAGTATTTATTTGTGCTGAAATAATAAATGTGTCGTGAATAAAGACCACGAAACTCAAGCAGAACGAAATGTTTCAATGGTGCACCTGGTGAATCTGCAATAATGGATAACTTAAAAAATAAGCGTATTTTTGGGAGGTCTGATGAACAAGTCAGACTTGCATATCATTAGTGTTTAGGTGCTGAAATGGCCCATGTTTTTCAGTACATTTACATTGGGCATTGCTGTGTAAATTTTAGGCACGAGAGGTCCACTGTATATGAGATTGTTTTGTGAGACATCCAAATGATCGAAGTACTTGTAAGTCCTTCTGAGTGGACTAGGAAGTGCTGCCACCTGGTATCTTTTGGAAAAACAGTCCGTATCATGAAACGATTAATCTGCCTCTGATAAATCTCTTCAGGTAAATACTGTTTTGTCAACTGCATAAGAATCATTCTAACATGATTTTGACTGTTGACACCTGTTTTTGTTTGGATTTTTTTTGCAAAGTTAGTATTTTTTGTGCTGAAATAATAAATGTGCCGTGAATAAAGACCACGAAACTGAAGCAGAACAAAATGTTTCAATTGATGGACACCTCATGATTTGTCGTAACTAAAAATACCTTGTCCAGTATAATTTAAATAAATTTTGGGAAGGTCTGACCAACAAGTCAGACTTGCATATCCTAATACTGAGTAAAAGAACTTGCTACATGTAACTTGTAAATACCAGCCAACGCCCCAACCCTCCTCACCTTCGGGACTGGTAGTTAAATTGAGAGGTGTCCTGATTACAGAGGTCCAGATGAGGAGAAATGATCAGTTTGGGACTGAACTTTGGTGTCCTTAATAGAGAGGTGTCCTCCTAGCAGAGGTGTCCGCTAAGAGAGGTTCCACTGTATGTCTGTATGAGACTGTTTTGTGAGACATCCAAAAGTTACTGCCATAATATGGCAGCACGTGCAAGTCCATCTGGAATGAATTAGGAAGTGCTGCCACCTGGTATCTTTTGTTAAAACAATCTGTATCATGAAAGGACAGAGATTAAACTACCTGTGATAAATCTATTCAGGTCAGTACTATTTTGTCAACTACATAAGAATCATTCTAACATGATTTTGATTGTTGACACCTGTTTTTGTTCTGTTTTTATTGCAACGTTAGTATTTATTTGTGCTGAAATGATAAATGTGCCATGAATAAATACCACGAAACTCAAGCAGAATGAAATGTTTCAATTGATGGAAACATCAGTCGAAGGTAATTAAAACAGGTTATTAATAACATCGTACTTTTTGGGAAGGCCTGCTGACAGGCCTTGGTGTGTTAGGTTATAGTGGTCTTGCTTGTAGTGACGAATACATGCAAGCCGTGTTCACACTGTTCACGTACAAAGTGATCTGTGCTTGGTCTGGTTCTGGCCCACTTTGTCATCTGGCGGTCTGCCGGGTTTTCCTAGACCGCCACAAATACTTTTAGATAGCCCTGTATGGGGAACACAACCACGTAAAACTATGGGCAGTCCATTTGTTTCTTTGGTCTCGGCTTAGGCTATGGATATACCGAACGTGATGCGTTGACGTGCATGTCAAAGTTTTTGTTATTTTCTGCTGCACTACACGCAAACAAAGGCTTTCAAAGTATAAATCGCAGGCGTTGCCCTGTTGCACGCAAATTCGCATTCGGTGTATCCATAGCCTTGGGCCTTTGGGAACCAGCAGGCCGGTGAATTTACCATTCAGAGCCTACTTGTGAAAAACTGGGCATAACATCAGCCAGTGTTTCTCCCAGAGGGGGGGAGAGGGGGGATGATCCCCCCCTCAAAAATTTCAAGGAGGGGATATCCCCCTCAAGTTTGCAGACTAACCTTTTTCAAACATCACTACATGTATTTTCACTTCAGTAGTGTTTTTCTTTAATTTCTTACATTTCAAATGCAATTTTCATGCAGAAGGAAGACTAATTTTGCATTTTGGAGTGTAAAAAATGACTCTGGAGGCCATTTCCTTGAAAATCCTGGCGGAAACCCTGTCAGCATCACCCCTAACTCCTGTAAATCCACTACGGTCAATTTTTCAAGTTGATTCATGAACCTGTCTTCATCGCCATTCACTCCCTGTCACTCCACGTCTCAATCAGATGTGATTGAACCAGGTGTTTGTATTGATTACTCATTAATCAATCAATCAATAATGGAGGACAAGTGATCAGTTTGTAGCAATCAGATCAGCATCTTGATCGGTCTTGTAGTATTTTTGAGGTGATTGTGTCGCAGGCACAAACTTCTGTGTGTGTGTGCGTGGGGGG
>NMRB01003177.1:10553-20856 GCA_002633025.1 Notospermus geniculatus
ATTAATAGCTCATACTGAATATTTGCGTCATTAAAGTTTATTTTCTTATTTTTTTCATCTGTAACCCAAAGTCTTAATTTGTTAAATCTTTCTTTCCAAGGTTTTTCTTTCATACTTGATGAATTATATTGTAACATTTCTCCAAAATCGCATTCCTTAATTGGTAACCTTACAAATACATCACTTCTCTCACCATTATAAAGGATATCTTCTGTGTTTACTATGTCACAGTGTATAAGGAAATACTCAAAAGGTTTGAAGTTAACCGGGGTATCACCTTTTATTACTCCTTTTGTAGTATCTATTGCAGTTGGGCCTACATATCTATTATAAAGCCCTAATAATTTTTTAGAATGTTCGTCTATAAGAATTTTATAATCATCAACAGTTTTTCCTCTAGCTAACCTAAATAAAATTTGTATTTTGGCATTATATGGGCATAAATCAAACGAAATCTTATTTCTATCTATACCTTTTTCTTGTAATTGATTTTTAAATTCCTTGTTGAATATAGGTAATGTATAAAATCCATCTGGCATAATAATATGTTTCCCGCGGCGATCTTCATAAATAACATATCTAGTATTATTTCTTGCAGCTGAAATATTGTAAAATGTACAAGGTATTCCTGCATAAACAAGTTTGATACTTTCTACATTTTCTACTTCCTCATCTAATTGAATTGTTAAATCATTTGCTTCTTGGCCAGGATAATCTTTTGAATCTATCATTCGTATTCTTTCCATTTATATGACCGTAAATCTTTGAAACTAGTACCTGGGAAGTGTGAATTTTACCTTGTGAAACGGGTCAAGTCAGTTATGCTAGCATTAAGCTCGTGTACGTGTGAGGGGCGAATCTTCCATCTATCTGGATCCACTCAATTCCCTAATTGGAACTGAAACTGAATTTTACCTTGGAACTGATTTTACCTTGCAAAACGGGCCAAGTCAGTTAAAGTATTCTTTCCATTTATATTACGTAAATCAAGTGAAACTAGTACCTGGGAAGTGTGAATTTTACCTTGTGAAACGGGTCAAGTCAGTTATGTCACATTAAGCTCGGGCATGCGCGTGAGGGACGAATCTTCCCTATATCTGGATCCACTCATTTCCCTAATACTGCCGTCAGTTCTGCAAATGAGCAACAGGAGGCAGTGTTCGGACTACCAATATATACGATCCTCCGTTGAAATAGTCCGGACCTGCTGATGCAGAGTCAGTGAGGTGAAAGAGTCTGACCTCACCGTCGGAGATTGTACCAATATGATATAGCATTGTTCGAGACACACGCACAATGGAAGCCCAATTACTTAAACAATAGATCGCGTTCACGTTCCTCCGTAGTTCACTTCTTAACCAAATAAACGCGAATGTTTCACGGGAACGACAGTGACGTCATTCCCGTTCACGTTTGTCATTCGCGTTCAAGATCTTAACCTCTCTATTAATGTCATGCGTTCACGAGACCTGTACTTTAGCAATCGATTCGTGTTTTTGTTCCAACAGGAGTTACAAAAGTTTGTTAGCAACAGTTAGATAATGAAAAAAGTTTGTGGTCACAGTTGACCATCAATCACATTACACGGTCGTATTCCACATGAAAGCATGTGACTTTCACGTGAATTTCTTTACTCATATTCGAGCGAACACGCGAATCGACGGCGAGTGATCTCTCATGGACAATGCTGGACGTGTGGCTTTGAGCAAGAGTTCGATTATGTGCAAATATCAAGCAAATTGAAAAAAGTCTATGGTACGTTTTCATCATTGTGATGTATCAAAACGTCTAGTGTGTGAGACGTCAAACTGACGCCATGCTAGTGGTCCTTAGTTTACAGAAAGCTGGAAACCTGGAAAGTAGCATATATTATGAAATGTTGAATATCGCCATTATCTAACAACATTATAAAAATGGTACCCGGAGTGGAGGGCGGTAGAGCGAAATGTCACCCTGAGAAAGCCTCCATGGAAAGTTAGCCATGTTTATCTCAGAACGAGGCCACAGGTGGCGAAACAATGTCCTGTGATACTAATAGGCGTACATGCTGCAGTACTTAGGCTGTACAATAGCTGACCTGTAGTCTCGTGACTGGCTACCCACCAAGCTGCCTTGAGCAACGTAATGTACGTACATCGTCAGTCAAAAATAAATGCCCAGCGAATTTTCCGGCATATCTCCATAGCTACTAGGACACCTTTTAAGACCATAAAACTGGTAAATTATTAAAAACTGTGTTTTGGGGAAAAGTTTGAAATTTGGCCAAAATATCATAATATCATGTTTTTTTTAATACTCACTTGTTCGGGTTGAAACTGGCTCTGTTTTGAAGCCAATCTGTTTTTGGACGATGCAAATTTTGTAAATTCGAAATTGAGCCACTTTGTGACCATTTATGGGGATTTTTCTGTGGAAAAAAATCCCCGCAATTCCAGTTGACTACAAGCCACATTTTAACAATTCCCCGATCACGTGCCCTAATTCAGTCAGTCAGTTGAAGGCGCCTATTCAAACCGGGGCCTATTCAAACATTTATTTTGACCTCAGGTGTTCATGACTGTCACAACGCCTGCATCGATGGGAGTTTCTGACCACGATTACCCAGTGCAACTTACATCGGTATGTAGTCAACAAATTGGCCTATTGTGAAAGACACGATTCATAATTTCACGAAGGGACATATTACTCCACTATTGATGTCAGTCGCTCCTTTTGTGGCCAAGAGGCTAATGAATATTCACCACTGGGTAATGCTAACTGTACCTTGAGTGCCTGGAACGAATGGCAAGAACATGGCCTTTCTCTATGCTCGAAGCATTGAGAAAAGTGAAACTTCAGCTTTTCTTAGGATCAAATCCGACCCCAGCATAATGCCCCAACTATGCAAACCACTGTGTACTCTGAGTATTCTGAGGTAAATGTAATAGGATAATTCTTTTAAATCCAATTGCATAATAATACTCAGATACCTGTGTCGTAATTGGAACTATGCTCATTTTCACCGTCCTGTTGATTTAGAAATCTCCAACAATCTCACCCACATTCAGAGAACAAAAACCAACATCGGAATCCGATTCAAAGGGATATTTAACGTATCAATTGATTAGAACATAAGAATTGATTGTGACATAAAACATCGATTGTTTACAGTCCACATCCATGATCAGCTTATGACGAGGCATCAACATTTTAATGACGAACACTGAATGATGTTCAGTTGGTCAACGGTAATCGGTAGACACGTTTGCCATGTTGGCTGCATACGCTGTTCGGCAACCGAAAGGATGTAATTCGTTGACAACATCACCGTGGAGAATCGCCAGCGCATTCGCCGAGTTTCTCAGGTGGCAGCACTGTGATCCGAGTCATGGTGGCTGTGTCACAAATGTTGAAGATGTCAACTCCAAAGCGGGGAGCAAATGTACCGAAGATGAAAGGTACACACACTTAGACCATGCCGATGATGACCTCCAGTTTATTGTCTATTAATCTAAAGCTTCCTTAATTGGAATTACGTAGTCGATTTTACATTTGAAGTGGAAAAGTTCAAGTGTCACTCCGTGGAAACTGCGGTCAATCAAACAACCAGCCTAACACTACGAACATTTCCACTTCAAACAAAGAAACAACACTCCTTCAGCACCTACAGTACGTTGCACAATTGACCTCCCTTCCGCGGCGCGCACCACCCGCGTACAGCCTACAGATCCATGACGTTGGTTGGGGACCACTGCGTCAAAGGACGACGTCATGTCACGTCAGCGGCGCCCACGACATAACTCTGTTGGCGTGAAATTGCAAACTTTTGAGGCTCAAATGAATGAATTCCATGGTGATAGCGGCCAGGTTCCTAAGTCTATTTTCAAACTGCTTAGACATTTAAAAACTAGAGATTCTTGACTTCTCAATGGTAGTTGAAATGTTTCAAACAGACAGATAAGTGCGAAGCAGTCGGCCTTCAAACTGGGCACACATTTTTCCCAATTTGTAAACATGGTCCCCAACTAAAATCACAGATCTGTAGTTTATACTTCGACGCACGACCATCGGCGTCCGACGCACGACCAAAATCTGGACGCCGACATCGTCGTGTTGATTCATACTCCAGCGTTCATCTGCGATTGCCATCGGCGTCAGGACGCACGACTCCTTGGCGTGCGATTTTCCAGAGTTCAACCAATTTGAACTCTCTGCGTCCGATCGCGGCGACCTACCAATGAATGAAGAGTTTTGTGGTCATGGGATCAAAGGCTCATGTTTATGCATTAGGGTTCTTTCACTAACGACGCGCGCTAAGACGCCGCGCGGTAAGACCAACCCTCGTCGACCGCCTTATTGAATAGGACAACATTGATTGGCTCTCGCGGACCTAAACAATGTCAACGACTCGCCCCGCCTCCTCTACAATGACCATGAATGACCAGCGCCAAAAGGGCTGTGCGAGCGAATGGTAAACAAAGTCACTGTACATTAACTCACGCTGGCATATAGAGTCTACCACATGTATACTGTGTATTAAGCGACCACAGTCGGTTATTATTGAATCACCTTTTGAGTTGTAATAAGGTGGGCTCCGTGTGGGCTGTTAAACAATTAATGGAACAATAAATGCGAGGCGCGCGGGCCGCGCGGGCTGCTCGTTAATTATGGCAAACAATAGAAGGGCGGCTCAATGCGCGGCGCATTTGGGATATGAAACTACAGTGTCCGGTTAGAGTAGGGGAGGTCTTTTTACATTTAATCCGCACTATCATTCATGCATGTTTTGATTTAGCCCATGATATGACTTGTTTGCCAAGGCTTGTGACGTCGCTCCCCGTTTTCATCATGCACACCTTTGTGTTGACCACTAAAAAACAAGTGTTCTGATTGGTGCACGTGCGAGGGAAACACAAATCACGGCGAACTTCTCAATGATTTGCACGGACGAAGTATGAGGTTGTGTCTGACTTTAGTACAGACACTCATGTAGACGAAGATGGGGGACTGATCGCCAGTCTCATTGTTTACTCTTCCAAAGAAAACAGATTCTAACACACCGGTCGCATGGGGGCGTTGAAGTCCAGCAGGAACGATCGAGCTGGTTATTCATTGCCATTGTCATCGTAGGCGGGGCGAGTATGGTATTGTTAGGTCAGCGAGAGCCAATCATGGTTGTCCTATTCAATAAAGTGGTCGAGGAGGGTTGGGCTTACCGCGTTGTGTCAGCGCGCGCGTCTTTTATGAAAGAAACCTATTGAATTCCACTGCCGCGGCGGTATTACGGAGTAGAAAATAGGTTACGCCCTTGTTACGTAATGACTCATGTACCGGTAACTAAATCTTATCGCCGGAGCATTCACACTCCCGCGATTGGACGCGGACAAAATCGCACGACGGGATCGGCGTCCAACGCAAGATCGCGCGTCGGACGCCGGCGGTGGTCGTGCGTCGAAGTATAAACTAGGCTTACCACATGCAGCGTCATTCTCGTACCATCCTCCTACCTTCCGAGGATGTGGCGCGGCGTCATGGAAGGCATGCAGTGAAGACCTAACGTCATTCACCCGACGTCACGCAACAGAGACGTGTGACGTACCCGTACCATCCGCGATGAACTGAAGGTTACCTTCCGCGCCACGTCCTATAAGACATGTTCGGTTGAAAGTGTACCTATGTTTACAAAGTTTTTCCAGGGTATTTTTTACTCAAACACGGAATGCAAGTAAAGTAAGTGTATGCATCCCACATACACATCACCGTCATATTCACAATTGCCTATAGTTCACGAACATACAAGAAGTATAGCGTGTAATGTACACACAGACGCGTACGGGACCGGCAAAGTTCCAAGAAAGTGCAAATGACTTTTCCAAAAACTCCGCCATGGTCCTCGGTAGAGACTAAAGAATAAGGTCCAGAGCATTTTCCTGGGAAATTCTATAAATAGCCTGGGGAACCCCTACGATGACGTCATATACATGGAATTCCTAGACTGCTGTACAAAATGGCCGCTGCCCCACATGCTCAACTTGATCCCAATGGGGCTATCCAGGGAAAACTAAACCTCCAGATGGCTCTGCTGTACTATAAGTCCTAGTGTCACTGTTTGCAACATGGCAGAGTATGGAAAGTGGACTGTTCAGAAACTTAAAAATGAGTTATCAAACAGAGGAGCGTCACTTACAGGCAGAAACAGGCAGAAAAAGTGATCTAATCATTTTCAACCTCAGATGCCTCCATCATTGACATAATCATCATATCAGACTTGATATTTTGTCCATCACTCCCTTAGTGATGGCACAAATCGGCTGCTATAACCAGTTAACACCTAGAGCAATAGAAACAAGTTCTACCCTTTAGGTTTTTATACCCTAGAAATCAAATGAGCTGATTATTTTTGATCTGAGAAGTTTGGGTCATGGTGATATCGACGTTCGATATCACGAAATTTGATATTTTGAGATTACTTGCCACACTGTCAACTGATCAACATGAAACAAGTCTAAATTCATGCCTGCTTATCCAAGGACAGGACTGTGGTAAAATTCTCAGCCTCATGTGTCCGGGTGATTGAGATATCATGAGATTTTGACATTTTCCTGATGTCTTTTATTACAACGACAGGAACAATTTCCGATGTTAAAACCCAAATCAGGCGAATGCTCTTATCTCTTTAATAAAAAGTGAAACTCATCTCCTGGAGTGAAACGGTAGATCATGTCTTCAGGCCTAGAAGGTGACAATCACCAGTTGATAGCGGTGACCTGACCACGCTTCGTTATTGTTACAAATGGCTTGATAAATCTGAATCTCTCTACTGGTATCAGTCTGTGTACAGGTAATAAATCGCCGCATCATTCTCGGCGAACAAGTCAGGCGGTACGATTAAAAATTTCATGATCCATGCACATTTTTATTCAGTCAGTGGTACAGAGTTAATTTCTAACCCCCTTACACAATGTATTTTATCGTTATTTGAATTTAAAATAGAAAGAAATAAAACTTAGCAGACGACCAAGCCCGTGTCGCGAAATGAGCAAACAATGTAGCGAATTGGATGTAGCAAAATGGTCATGTGGCGAAAAGAAAATGAACCACCACAACACCTGTCAATATGCTCAAAAATTCGAAATTATGCTAAAAAATTAAATTAAGCTAAAAAAATTTCCGGGGGGCAGATGTCCTAGGGGGGCAGAAGTCCTACGGGGGTAAATGTCCGGGGGGTAGATGTCCGGGGGGCAGATGTCCTAGGGGGGCAGAAGTCCTACGGGGGTAAATGTCCGGGGGGCAAATGACCGGGGGGCAGATGCCCTAGGGGGGCAGAAGTCCGGGGGCAGATGTCCGGGGGGCAAATGTCCAGGGGGGAAATGTCCTGATACCAGAAACAGGAAAGCTTTAAAATGACGTTGGTTTCAGTTTTTAAAAATATGCGATTGAAAATCACACTTTTTTATAGAAATTTTAAACTCTTGTCAAAAATACAACTCATGCAAGTTCATGATATTTTGGTCTAAAAATGTGTCTTGAGGTCCGAAATAATTGCCGTAAAAAGCAAAGGTTGATCCGCTGAAGATTTTGGGAAATATTTAAGTTTATTAGCTGTGCATTTACTTATGATAAAGGGTGTACTTTAGTGCAGCTGCAAGCGCGAGTACTGCATGGGGTGGCACTCTTCCATCCACATATGAGACACATGATATACTCGGGAGCGAGTTCTGTATTTTCTAACCGATATATTGGCTTGACCGTTTTTGTTTTGTGTCCTTGTTGACCAGCTAATGAATTATGGATCCATTTCTGGTGGATTGTTTTCTTCCAATGAACGCCACACAATGGCTTGGTGATAGGCCCTTTTATCATTCTCCACAAATGCCTCATTGCTTGGAGGTAAACTAGAATGTTTGGGAGGTATGAGGACATCTTTCCTGTTCTTGATGCCCATACCTTCCATCCTGTTTCTGACACTGAATTGGTTGACGTTTGTCCAAAGCAAGCTGACACAAAGCCAGTGGCTTGTGCTATAACATACTCTATTGCAGCATCCACAACACCTTGATGTGAGGGACTGACAACCACCACTAATCCCATAGCAGTATGCCACAGTATCGCAACCTGTTAGTCCGTCGACTGGCTTAGAATTTCAGCGACAAAGCAAGCGTGTTTCTCTGCTAGGTCTTTTTAAAATGTGGGTGCAAGAATGCCGCCGCATGCAGTTCTCGCGCTTGCAGCTGCAATAGTAATAAATTGAACTGCACGATATTTTGTGCTTGTTATGGTAGGCCTACAGGATACTGCCAGAAAGGAGCAAATTAGTTCTATGAATTAACTGTGTTCAAAGAACTAGTATTGTCTACAATTAGAATAAAAGGAACATTTCTCATGACCATATAGGGAATGTGGCTAGAAACAGGTAAATAGAATTGACTGCACTACACTAAACTACACTATCTCACAACATGTGAACTGAATAATGCCTAATCAACCTTCTGTTTGGTTTCAATGGATTCCTTGACCCCTAGACCCCTTGACCCCTAGAACCTATGTCTAGACACCAACATTATCAGCCTATGATCAATATGAAAGACGTCATGACCAGTGACGAGTGACGAGTGGTGACGTTCTGAAGAAAAAGCTACGAGTACAAGTAAGCCCGAGTGAGGAATCGAACACGCTAAAGGAAAGCGTGGATGACTACAGGAGATGGGTGGATGAAAAAAGGTCCCTGATCTAGCAGAGAGATCCCCTTCAAGTTAAGTCACCAACAGTGATGGTTTTTGAGACTGTCCCTTTTCTGACAGAGATCCCTCTAAACCAAGTCACTTATTTGTGTTGAGATGGCCCCTGATATAGCGGATGGAGTCACCAACTTTAAATGAAGTCACCAGCAGTGATGGTGTTGAGGTGGTCCCTGTTTTGACAGCGATTCCATATCTGCTGACCAATATATATACTGGGGCCAGTGCCAGTGCCAGGTTTAGAACCCACGCTATAATTTTTGCACAAAAATTGGCCAAATTTGCTTGTAAGTACTTGAAATGAGTGATTCTGGAGATGACATGTACAAAACATGAAATGATTAATAAAGAGAATGTGATTTACAAGGCGTACAACAACGCCAGATGGCCCTATTAAATTGTTTTCCAAATTTCATGCATTGTTAATCGGATATTTGAATTCATTTTGGCAAATAATCGCTCATGAACCATTATCAACACAATGTCGTGCCATTTCGATGAATATTAAGCAAACACTGGTGATACGTAGTCACGTGGTGATGTGGTGTCTGACACGTGGCTAGTTTTCTCCTTCAGCGAATGTTTCAGTCTTCTCTCAAAATCACACCACGTCGCAGCGTTTGTAATTTGTCTCGTAAACACTGCATCTCGTCAACATGAAGTACTCGTTGCTGCTCCTCGGATTTCTCGTTTCATACGGTTACGGAGGTGAAATGCAATGTCAATAGGAAAGTTTCGAAATCAAACGATAAACCAAAACTTTACGACAACGTTATTTTTCATACTACACATTAACCAGATTTTGCATTGCATTTTCGGTCCAAAAATAAAAGTTGTCGTTAAAGTTTACGTATCGTTTGATTTCTAAACCTCCCTATTATCTAATCTTCTACATACGTAAGCTTTCCTTTGGGTGGCGATTTCGAGAGAATCCAAGTGCCAGAGAGTGAATGACTCACAACTAGATGATACTCACAAATGTCCATCTGAATTAGTGTTAAGCTAGGAATCCACCGCTGATTTTCTGCGTTGCGACTTGCTTTGCAACCTGCTACCTGCGATTGAATACGATCGCAAGGACCTGACACCGCTCGCCGACCGATTGCCGACTGAAACTGACCACATCTTCGCCATTGGTGGAAATCACGTCTAGCGAGTCCACTACGGCGATCGAGTGCCCAGTTGCAAAGCAAGTCGCAACGCAAAATCAGCTTGAAAATCAATCATGGTGGATTCCTCGCTTTACTCATGTAGGTAAATGGGAAATGTAACCTACTGGAGTATTTTCTTTGTTCAGCAATCTATTTGTGCAATTTCAGGATGCCCCAGTTCATTCACGAGAGAGGGAAATGTTTACGTCGAAAGGAGGGACTGTTTTATACGTCACTGTGATGAAGGCTCTGGAGTGATTACAATAAAATTGTAAGTGTGGAATTATTTGAAATAGAATAACTAATGGGGTAAAGCCCAGCCCACATCGACCTTGCGACTGGCAAATGTCCAGGGGGCAGATGTCCTAGGGGGGCAGAAGTCCTACGGGGGTAAATGTCCGGGGGGCAAAAATCCGGGGGCAAATGTCCGGGGGG
>NMRB01003177.1:30396-51372 GCA_002633025.1 Notospermus geniculatus
GGGGTGGGTAGGTTTGGGGGGGGGGTCTGAAGCCAGGATTCGTTAGTCTTGGGGGTACATCTTTGGTTTCAATTCATCCAGAATGGATTGGTTAGGTTGGGGGGGGGGGGTCTGAAGGCTAAGGCTGAAGCTGGGACTCTTTGACCTTCACGCAAGCAAACCACATTCCGTGTTCAACGGATTTCTCCGGTCCCAAAAATAGCAACCAATCACGGCAAACCTTGCACCAACCCACGTGCATGACGTGTTCCTGGTAATGACGTTGACCAATCAAAATTTGATAAAATGACATCGTACCGTGGTCGATACGTGCACGTGACTTTGTCGCGCCAAACCGCACAATGACTGTACAAAATATAATATTTGTTTTGGCAGAAAACACCTACAATCCTGCGTTGAGGGGACGGAAACTTCTCACCCTAAACTTATAAAATTTTTGTCAATAAACAACCAAGAATTCGCTGTGTCGTACTCACGTTTAAAGATTTTACAGGCAATTTTAGACCCAAATTTACCTCGACAGCCCTAATGGCAGGCCTGTCATGCCTACGTGCATTATATGCCATTTTCGGCGCCACAAACGACTGCAGAGCTTGAAATCCAGTTCAGGTATGTAGATAAGATGATAGAGATTGCATTTGGACAGGTCATTTCAAAATGACGCCTTTTTTACGATTGACGCTTTTTTGAAATCAGACGTGCTATAGTCTCTTATCTTCGGGTGGCCTCGGTTACCGCGATTGTTGTTGTGATCTCCACAAGTAAAACATTGTAAACGTTAACTTCAACTGCCATTTGATATCACGCTGCAGCGCGACCACGATTCCCACCATGCTCAGCGAGCAGTTGTGCGGTTGCGCCACATTCGATCACTTCGGGCCATATTCATAAAGGGTGTTTAGCCTAATCAGCGTACAACTTCTGCATTACACAGGTTAAAGGCCTAGAAAACTATTGTTCTGCCTTCTGTATGCTGCCTGATCTCTGGCATTTTACCCACAAGATAATCACACGCGTCTAACTTTCATGCGTCTGAGTGTGAGGACAAAAGAAAGTGTTGGAGAAATTCTAGACAAGCCTGCTTGATCGTTTAACTTTTCCTTTGTCCTCTCGGACTTAAACGCAGGAATGTTGTACGCGTGTGATTATCCTGTGGGTAAATGCCTCTGGTGAAGCTATACAGACATCAGACAATAGTTTTCTAGGCCTATAACATGTGTAATGCAGAACTTGTACGCTGATTAGGCTAAACACCCTTTATGAATACGGCCCTTCCTGTTTTCACCACGGAAGTCACGGTAAAGCGTTAATTACGGTACAGCATGACGGCCCAGTCTGGTGAATGACGAAGAAACGAGGCTGCTGATTGGGCGCACGAGAAAATCCCACAGCGTTTAACACGAAATCTGGCTGCTTGCTGCAGAGTGTAGGGCTGTATTCGACTCCCTGTTCTCATCTGCACCCGAACAGGCCGAGAACAAGGAAAGTGTTCTCGAGTCTCGAATGGGAAAGTGCAAGTTACTATGGTTTCACTTCCGGCGTCAATACGGCGTCCTAAAAATCCCAAAGTTTTTCAAGAATACTTCCAAAATATTCAGTTTAGAATAAGGATATGTCATTCATGTCATTTCTGCTTGATCCTAAACCTCGAATAATTACATTATGATCTGACAACAAGTCGCCCATGGGCGATGCGCTCAGCTGACATGTGAATTTGATTGATGAAGCAGTTCTCAAGTTATGGAACAGAATGCCCCATCCATGATCGCCACCTGGCACCTACTGGAAGTTGGAGCACAACCAAAATCAATTGGATGCATGATCTGACACAAATGACACTACGCATGGTAATATGAAGCTAATGACCAAGCCGTTCTCAAGTTAGGCCTATTATAATGGAGTAGAGCACAAAGTCCAAGGTGGTCACCAGTTGGCCATACTGCCATTCATTGGAAGTTGGGAGCTGATGATGATGAGATCAATAAAGCATGGTGAGCTGTGCAGAAAGGCTGTTCTTGCTTTTACTTCAGTCAGCACCACAGGGAAGTTTGACATCATCCACAGACAGCATAAAATGGTGACATCATCAGCAGTGCATAAAGGCTATTCTTGCTTTCCAGTCAGCACAAGCCCACAGGAAGTAGTTTGACATCATCCACAACATAAATGGTGACATCATCAAGCGGGAAATTCAAATACCCCTGTTTCATATTTCTGCAGATTGTGCCCCCTGGTGGACAAACATAAAAAAATTTACCCCCACAGAATGTGAAGAAATAATCAAGCTATGCAACCTATCAATTACAGTTTGATGTATTTTCTCTAGACTGAGTTATTTGGATTTTTTATTTTACGGAAAATGCCCCCTGAAGAGNCTATCTAGATTGATAGAGAATGGCTTCCTGTACATGAAAAACTTTACCGCCACTCCCGGAAATTCTCTCGACGGAAGTTACGGCCAATTGAATTTTTGGAACTGACTTTATCATTGGACCCAAGAACTCAGATGCCTCCATCATGATGTAATCAACATATCAGACTTGATATTTTGTCCGTCACGCTTTTATCTGATTCCATAACTCGGCTCCTTTAACACCTAGAGCAACAGAAACAAGTTGTACCCTTAGGTTTTCATACCCTCGGAATCAAATGAACTGATTACTTTTGATCTGAGATGTTGGGGTCATGGTGATATCGATATCACAAATTTGATATTTTAAGACAACCTGCCATATTGTCAACTGAGCAACATGAAACAAGTATTAGTTCTTGTCTGCTTTATCGAAGGACATGACTGTGCTAAAATTCTCCATCTGGTGCTCACCAGTCTATCTGGCCTGACGGCCATCTAGCCTGGTTCGAATCCATCACATTTCCCGTTTCTGAGGAGGTGAGAGCCTCAGCCAATCATTGGGGCGCGAAGGAAAATCGACGTGCCAATCAAAATCCATGTTACAAATTCGAGCGTGAAGAGCAAAGAAAGTACCCAACGGTGATTTGTTTCGCGAGTTCTGATTGGCTCGGAGGCGGGGTCAAGTAGTGGTCAGGTTCATTAATAATTTATGCATTAACGGAAAAGATGACATGATTCGGACAAGGCTAAAGACGGACTCCGTCGATAGCCTTGTTTGGACAAGATGAAATTCTCAGCCTCACGTGTCTGGGTGATTGAGATATCATGAGATTTTGATATATCAAACTTGATAATTTGAAATATCTCTGCCCGTGGTAGAGGTGGAGGCATGATATCATCCATACTTAGTTTATTGAGGATGCTCATTTCGATTATGCAATGACCTTGATGATCAGAGGTCAAGGTCAAGGTCGTATTCATAAAGCGGTTCTATCGTTAGAACCGTCTTAGGCCGGTTCCATGTGTACTGGTCACCAGTACACATGGAACCGGCCTAAGTGGTGAAGCACACCTGGAACCGGCCTAAGACGGTCCTAACAATAGAACCGCTTTATGAATACGACCCATAGAGACCTTTTTAACTTTTTAGCTTTTTAAATTCCGTTAGAAGAAATGTCGCGAATGAAAAGTGCCCTTTTCTAGGTTGAAGTGCCCTTTTCACAAAGTTTGCACCATGCCCTTCTGAAATCGTAGATATAACACTGTATCAGCCACACTTAGTTTATTGAGGATGCCCATTTTGATTGTGCAATGACCTTGATAATCAGATATCAAGGTCAAGGTCAACCACGGGATGAGTTATTGGCATGAGGTCAGGTTCTGTGGGATTCATCGTAATTCATCAATCAAGGTATCCTGATCTCTGTCAATGTATCTGATCTCTAATAATGTATTTTGATCTCTATTAATGTATCGTTCATGTAGAAGTACCTGTACATCGGGAACCATACGACATTTACAATGTCATCTTCTATTCGAATGGTCATGGTCTCTCTACCCATATATTCTAATCCCTCGCTGAACAATAAGATCGGACTTTGATTCCTGGGGGACTTGGATTTCTTTCACACCAGCATCAAATTTTTTGACATATAATTTTGATTTTTTCGTGGCATCAAAACCGTTGAATATTTAGGGCTGAAACTTTTACGATAGATATATAATGTCCAGGTTTTAAACTGTTGAAATTATTGAAAAATCGTTAGGGGCGTCATTTTTTAGCCACCCGATGAAAGATGCATTTAAAGGTTCTTAAATAAAAATTACATGTATTCATGGTAGAACCCTTTTCATCGTCATATTGTTCTATCCGCTACACACTTACCGTATCCGATGTGCAACGCCGTCAACATCGATGCAAGCGCGAGCCAAATCTTCAATTCCATGTCAGAAAATTACGAAGTGTGAAAATTCCAGAATCAAACACGATCCAAAGGATTTCTCCGAATGTTTTTGGCAGAGTCGAAGAGCGATTATATATCTCCCTTAATTCCACGGTGATAATGACAAGCGCTTGCCAACAGTAAACTCACGTTCGCCGTCTTCCTGAGTAATCCAATAGGCTTCAAAAGGTAACAAACTAGAGTAGGCTTATTGGACTTTCTTTTGATGTCATAGGCCTAATTTAATAGTCGATGACGTGTGTCTCGCTCAATTTCAAAGGCATTTGTACAAGCCTGTGCGTCCTTCGCTTGATCTTTCACTTGTTCGGGTCAGGGATTGTTGTCGTCCATTATAAGTATTGATATACTGTGTAGGCTTTTTCATACGTGGCCTCGTTCATGTCCTGGCCGTCGTTATACTTTTAGACTGGTACCCGGTCTTCTGGGCAGCTTGCATTCGAAGACCGGTGAAAGCAAATGATCTGAGCCGGATTCCCGGCAAGTGACGTCATTCTGCAGCTTCAAGAGCAATAGACCGACGCAGAGCTAAATATAGACCAGCGGGCGCCATGATGGTTTTGGCTTACTGGAATAAACGCAACGCAACGCAATCAACGCAATGAACCTAGTTCCTATTTTACCCATTTGCCGCTGCTTTGGTAGGCGTAGTAAGCACATAACATATGCGAGGGTCGAGGATTGATGCTTCCGGCAAGGGACCATTCATTGTGTATCAATCCGACAGTCATGATAGGCTCGGGCAACATATTAAAACGTTCAAGGCCATCTTGGTGTAACGCACTCACCTGGTATGCGCGAGCCTAGCATCTCCCAATGATCCCATACTGGTCTCCTGTCCAATTAGTGGCAACTAGACTGATACTCTGCTGAGCTCTGATACAAGTACAGGTAGTGAGCCAAAAATGTCCGCCGTCTTTTTCATCACTTGAGAAGTTTGACGAGCTGCAACATCATTACCAACCATTCATCAAGTAAGAGCCCATTCTTGAACGCATTCCTTTACGTGTAGCAACAGCCTCCACGCCAAATTAATAACTTGGAGCAGGCCTAGGTAGATTTGACCTTCACGTCGAGCTTGGAAACATGATCTATGCATTATATGACACGACTCGTGCCTGTGCATGATGTACATGACGTCGTGACGACGTGTAGGCCTACACGTGTATTGATCGATCGATCGCCACTTCGCCGTAAAATATTTCAACACCGCCATCTAACGTCGACATAACAAATCAGCTAGTCATTTGGAAACAGTGATTACTCCCATTGCGCTGCATTGCGTTGCGTTGCGTTTTTTCCAGTAAGCCGATGGTTTTATGCATTTGCTTGCGTCTGTCCTAGTATTTTTAATCAGGACAGTGTTCGGTCTATTATACTTTATTGTGGACAAACTCTTGTAAATGTGTTGGTCTAATAATAATAATAATATAGCGTTATGAATATGGCGCCTTGTTGGGTTGGTAATATCGCGATGCAGTCTCATGACGTGGACGTTTGGAGTCTTTTACAGACATTCATCCCGCTCTTGGATTTTGTTGAACCCTTGACTGTGTGGTCGTGATGCAGAGTTGCTATATAAGTCAGGCCGGTCCCTATCTAGAGCAGAAGAATGGGAGCAACTGAAGCCTCTCGTGAAGACCAGGGGCCTGTTTCACAAAGTTAAGGTCCTTACACACCAAAACCGCGCCGCGGGCCGCGACGGCGAAAAATTGAGAAGTTTGGGTTATCCGTCCGAGAAAATCTCCGTCGAGAATTTTCCCGACGTCGAATGGTTCTCGGCGTGGACTCGTGTGTCCATTTGGCTTTCTCGGTTCCACCCCGACAACGGGAAGTTAAGGTGTCAACGCTCCAGGGTCCCGCCATTTCATGTATGATGATAATTTTGCAAAATTTCGGTCAACGAATTCATTTGTAATAACGTCACGTGTAGTGCGGCAACACTGACAGTCTTTGTGTGTAACTCCTCCTTGCATCATGATTTGTTAACAAAATGCATCATATTTGCGCTTTTAGGCGCCTAGGTGTGTCAAAAGCCGCTTCTATAGGGGTTAGAGCGGATTAAATTATTACCTTTTACGTGTTAAACATGTCTTCTCTCACGTTTCGTCATAAAAAATGTTCGCGGAACCAGCGTCGGGAACCAGAGCGAAAACGGCGTCTTCCTTTCCGAGAACGTCAAAAACTACGTCAGACATGATGACGTCGTACACAGGTTTTTCAGTGTTTCAGTGTTGAGATTTTTTCGGACGGGAAACCCGAACTTCTCTATTGACGCGCGTTCACCGCCGGGAAAATAACTTCAATGGATTTTCAATAAAAGGGTCACACCAAAGACGCGCAGCGGCGAGCGCGCGTCATTTTCGCCGTCACGGCCCGCGGCGCGGTTTTGACATAAATTTATCTACACCTACTACCTTGAATATTTCAAATACTCCTGGGCCAATTTAAACACGGTTTGTACCACATGAAAGTATATAACCTTGGTCATATTTCTGCATCAAAATTTTGGAAATTTGGAAATATCATAATTATGTATTAGCTCATTAGAAAACCCCCTAAAAATCAACATTTTTATTATGGAATTGTTTTTGACTTTTGTTGCAGTTTTGATAGAATGGAACTTGCTAAGGATTTTGGGCTTTGTTTCATCAAAATATATCAAGTGGTTGCTGAGATATTTGAGATTATCAAAATTTTGATAGTTTGAGATTTTCGTGTTTTTCAGGAAATTTTGATGTCATTAGTTAAAGCTAACCTCAGAATATGGGCTTACAAAATTTTGGAACTTTTTGCTTTAACTTGGCCGAGATATTCATATTTTCAGAATATCAAAATGTTGATATGCTAAACTCTTTAACTTAAGACAGCTGTAACTTCCAACCAGTTTACGCTGGAAGTTCCTAAACTTCATTCTCCTACGTTTATAGGTGAGCTCTGTCTACTAATATCAAAATTTTTGTTGAAAAATTGGAAATTCTCAAAATATCGAAATTTTGATAATCTCAAATATCTCAGCAACCACTCAAGATATTTTGACGAAACAGAGCTCAAAATCCTTAGAAACTTCCACTCTATCAACCCTGTAACAAAAGTCACAAAAAATTCCATAATAAAAATGTTGATTTTTAGGGGTTTTTCTAATAAGGAATAATATAATTATGATTATGATACATGTATTTCCAAATTTGATGCAGAAATATGACCAAGATTATATACTTTCATGTGATACAAACCGTGTTAAAATTGGCCCAGTAGTAGTTGAAATATTCAAGGTAGTAGGTGTAGATAAACTTATGTCAATGACTGTATCAAGTTTCAGGTCAATACCTCCAGCGGTTACGAAACGTGCCCTGCTAACGTACGACGAGACAACCATTGTAAGAGCTCCCCACAGGTGAGCTAAAAAACCCTTTTCTTTTCAGCCTAATCAAGCTTGTCACTAATTACAGACACTCTGTTTGTTGTCAGGTCTAGCAACCAATTTATGGGGCTTGGACTCTTTTCTTCCTTAATTTTTGACACGTTCTGTTTGTGCAGGATACTTCAGATGTACATTGTGGATTCAGCTCAGTCTTTTCTGGAGTTTCATATTGTACAGTGCCTGCCTGAAGAATACCCCGGTTGGGGTCGAAAATTTGCAAGATTCTGGAAGCTGACTTTCTGTGCCGGTATACATGTATTATCTTAGATTTTAAGAGGTCTTACCGCGGTGACAGACTGGCGCGTAACCAACGCGTCGGGAAGCGTTCAACCAATCAAGGAGGCGCTAACAGGGACCTAAACACCTACGGAAGAATCTGATTAGCGGAACGCCTGCACGACGCGTCGCGTACGCGCCACTCTGTCACCGCCTTTAGGTCTAAATTTTCTCGACAGCCGGTGTGAAAGGAATGGGAAATGATGGGAATACAGGTCCGAGTTACAATGATGTGGTATTGTAAGGTTATTTTCGAATGGTCATGGTCTGTATGGCCATATGTCGTAATCCATCGTTCAACAAGAAAGCCGAAATTTGATACCTGGAGGACCTACACTGTCACACTGAGACCACGTGCAAAAGAAATCTTTTGCCTGTAAGATTTCTTTTGCAGACGGTCTCGGAGTGACAGCATGCTTGGTTTCTTCTTTGGGGACGTGTCTTGACAGGAATATGGAGAAATTCCAGCGCTGGCAAACACAGCAATTGAAATTTTCTTTTCATTTTCTGAACACTGTACAGTCGCGCAAGGTTTCAGCCAGAAGAAACTATTTATGCGTCATATAAATCGGACACTTAGAATTATAGGATATTAACTACGTGGAAGATGACCTAGTTGCGAGTGATATCAATGCAGTTTGATTTGGCCTTCATAGTGTGCTGTCAAGGATCACCGAGCTCTTTGGTCGGTGTCAAAGTCATGAGGTTAATGTCCCATACAGAAGTAGGCTACATCGTTGTTCCCATTCATGTATTTCAAAAATAGGACGACAACAATCCAGCTTTACTCTGCTGTATCTTAAAGCAATGGCTCGCGGGGTTTGTTTTGATTCTTGGGCGGCCCTCTCACAGCGAGTGAATCTAGCCTCAGGCAACGCCGTGCTCCAGTCAGATGCAAAACCTGTGCAAATATGCGAACGTGCACCTGGGGACGAGGTTCGAATTTTAAATTCCGCGGAAATATCGAACTCCACGAAAAAACTTTCATTTCCCCGCCCCGAAATTCTGGGAAAATAACTTTATGTTGCAGAAAAAAACGTTTATTAATCAGAAAAAAACTACTTACATATTTTGCAAAAAACTTTTTTTCCACGGAAATCTTTCAGCCAGAAGTCGATCAAAATGTGAGAATCCCAGTTTGTGCACACGATACGCAAAAAGGGTCCTCAGTGCAGTCAAAACATAACCCGCTTGACCCCAGCGAACAATGCCAAAACCATACGATGAAATAGACCACCATCAGTTCACGGTGCAGACCATTCATAGGAAAAACGACATTTGGATATGACCTTCAAGTACTTCCTTGAAACTTCCCAGCAAAGAATTGGCAGTTAAATGTCTACTTTATTCATACGAAAACAAGCACAATCTTTTCCTTTCAGCAAATGCTGCTCCTGCTTGAAGTATTTGCTTGCAAGCAAATGCTAATTTTTATTCATATGACCCAATGTGGCTTTTGCTTGCGCTTTGTTAACTTTGCAATTTCACACGATGAGTTGCTGAAGTTAGCACGTACATATGAAGTGCATTCATATTTCAACTTGGCAATGCACCAACCTCCTACGTAGCGTAACTTTTGTTGGCCGAAAGTATATGACGTGAAGTGTGATCCAATGGTGTTACTCGTTTGAGAAGAATATCCTTAGAGTGGGCATCAGATAGAAGGTGAAACAGTGGTCAGCAACAAATGATGATACACTCGAAGATGTTTACCTATTGAAAGGGCACTGCATAACAGGTCTTCAACTTCTCCTGATACTGCTAAGGCATGATAGTCGACCGTGACAGACGGAACTGATGACTTGTCAAGTCGTAGACAATCATCAATGGTTCTTGAGTGCTGTTGAAATATGCAATCAAGCTTATTCCAAAGAATGAAACAAATGTCTTGAAATTACCCATGTGTTTCAGTGTCGTTAATGATGGAATGAATGACATTGTTGCACAGGAAACTTGGGGAACAGGAGTTGAGTGCCAATAAAGAAGTATCTATCAGAGATTCCAAGATATCAGACACATGGAAACTGTCTGGGAGATCCTTTGTTGTCTCACAGGTTGACAAAAGAAGGATGGCATCATCTAATATAGATGTATCTGGATCATCAATGTCTGAATATCACAATCATGGGTGGGACAAAAATCAATCAGATTATCGCATCACCTTCTGGACTATACTCACCATCTTTTGCATTTCTACAACAGCTCTTGTCAGGTTGGGCTGGGTGGGGAGCAATGGTGTCATAGAAATGTGAGACTTCCTTCGGTAGGGGTAGAACTCGCGACTTAGACATCTCCAACAAATACAGCTGTTCAACAGATCGAACCCGAGCAATTGCGACACAAAGCTGGCCTGGAGCAATGAATGATGACATTTTTATACTCCAAAGTCATACCTTGACTTTTATGGATGGTTATTGCCCAGGCCAGAATAAGTAGGATCTGTGTGCGAGGGCCAATGATTACGTTTCACATTCGCAGGATCTTCAACCTGCCAAGTTCTCTTCGGAATAGCTGCAACAATACCACAGGAAGGAAAACTAACTAAGGGATCATTTCCCTTGAACCCAACCACAAGCCCACTCATCCCATTCACTAATTTTTCTGAAACGTTGTAGATCAACATAACCTTGGCTCCTTTCTTCAAGTATAATTTCTGTCGGGATATCACAGCCTTGTTCAACCTATTTATATCACCTGTGTCCTCGCTGACAAAGAGGTGAACATCAGACGTCAGGGTGTCTAAAATCTTGGCATTCATGATATCCGCTTCAAGGCGTCTGGGCATCAAATGGATGGTGTCATCGATCTCGTCGGGTGGAGGGACTATGCCAGAAAACGCATGAAGGTAACTTTCATCATCGTTCCCGAATTTTCCTTGAGAAATGTGTTGAAGGATGGTGATGAAGGCAGGGTCAGCTTGTCTGAAAGAAATCATATCATATCATATATAAATTGAAAAATTCAATAAGCTGTCCATCTTTATTCAGCGAAATCAAAAACATATCATATTGAATACTGAGTCTGAGTAATTAATATTCATTTCATTTCATAAAGTGTACACCCTTAGTCAATAATAAATGCCCAGCTAATTTTCCGGCATATCTCCATGAATATCTTTCATAGCCACGTTTTCTCTTCATACCCATAATCTACCGCCACTAGGACACCTTTTAGGACCATAGAACTGGAAGTTATTAAACAACTGTGTTTTGGGGAAAGTTTGAAATTTGCCCAAAATATCATATGTTTGTTTAATACTCACTTGTTCGGGTTGAAACTGGCACTGTTTTTGAAGCCAATCTGTTTCTGGACAATACAATTTTTTTTAAATTCAAAATTGAGCAACTTTGTGACGATTTATGATGATTTTTCTGTGGAATAAAATCCCCGCAATTCCAGTAGACTCCAAGCCACATTTTAACAATTCCCCGACCACGTGCCCTAATTCAGTAAGTCCAATAGGCCTATTCAAACCGGGGCCTATTCAAACATTTATGTTGACCCCAATAACAGGTTACGTAGGTGTTTATGACTGTCACAATACCTGCTTCAATGGGAGTTTCTGACCACAATTATCCAGTGCAACTTACAGCGGTATGTCAGTCAACAAGTTCGCCTATTGTGAGAGACACGATTCATAATTTCTCAAACATGTCAAAGGAACCTATTACTCCACTACTGATGTCAGTCGCTCCTTTTGTGCTTGAGAGGCTTATGAATATTCACCACTGGGTAATGATAAAATTCTCTGCCTTGAGTTCCTGGAACAAATGGCAAGAACTGGGAAAACCATTTTACAAAATCATCTGTAACTTTGCTTTAAATGGGAATTTTAGCAACATTTTCATGTGTCAAGAAACAGTGGCTAAAAACAGTGCCAGTTTCAATCCGAACAAGTGAGTATTAAAAAAACATGACATTTTGGCCAAATTTCAAAGATTTGCCCAAAATACAGTTCTTTAATGATTTCAAGTTTTCTTTGTCTAAAAAGGTGCCCTAGTGGCCTTACATTATGTGTACTAGCATATTGACCCGTGGCGAGCACATTTTGAGGGTGTTAGTTTGTCTAGAATATTCTGTGGGTAGGGGATCTGTTGCTTATGAGTTTATTTGGAGAGGGGTAGTTTATTAATTTATTAATCGTTAACCGTCAAATCCATGAGCAGTGAGGAGTTTTGACTTTCTAACAGCAGCATCACATCTGGTTTATTACACAATCAGCCTTATCTCCAGGCTAATGCCAAGGTAACCCAGATTCATGATAGCTAGGTTCACATGCGTCCCACCGTGTATCTGTTGGTAGTAGGTCACTGCCATTCTTGTAGATGGCAGCGCAGGTCACCACACATCTGATTTTCTCTCTTTTTCATACAAACCAGCACTTCTTTTAAAACCAAAATACCGTTATACAATCTCCTCATATTGTACTGTACACATAGGCCGCTCTTTGTAGGCTTCAAGCCCTAACTAAGGAGGAGATAGGGCAGAGAGTCCGGTCCACCGTAACTGTGTACAGTCATTACATAGCAGGTATAGCAGATATTCAGGTCAACTCAGGTTGATAACAAAATCCAACATGGCTACCGTCCATTATAGTATAGATGAAAAGAAAACGTGGCTAGGAAAAATATTCATGGAGATATGCCGGAAAATTAGCTGGGCATTTATTTTTGACTAAGGGTGTACATATCATTTTCTCATTTTCCAAAGTGACATACAGTCTGCCAAAGGCATTACTTACCTTTTCACAGTCTGCAACGGAAAGATGTGTGGGAAGACATGGCAGAATTGCTCCGACTCAAAGGCATACCATCTTCACTGAGTTCAGGTCAAGACTCGGCTTCTCCTCCCTTGACCTTCACGCAAGCAAACCACTTTCCGTGTTCAAGGATTTCACCGGTCCCAAAAATAGTAACCAATCACGGCAAAGCTTGCATCGGCAGCTCGGTTATGATGACAAGATGGCGGGCTCGATGAAACTTTATTCGAACGCAAAGTATCCGTGGAAGGACTTAAAAGTACTCGAAAAGAAGTCGTGGAGGCAATATTCGACGGAGATTATTTGTTAGTCTGTTGTAGGACTGGCAGTGGGAAGTCAATTATGTACCAGCAGGCCAGTGTTGTCCGCTACGAAGTTGAACGGCGTACTCGTATTGAATAAATTACCGCATGAGAACCGAGGCTTCTGATTGGTCGCACGAGAAAATCCCAAAGCGTTGAACACGGCATCTGGCTGCTTGCTGCAGAGTATAGGAAGAGGTTAGCGATTTCTACACGATGCATTATGCAGAATGAGGCATACTGGCCGCTGTCGATGCTGCTAGGTACTGGTGGAAGCTGCATGAAGTCGCCAACAACCACTTGTGAACCTCCAAATGGACTCGGGTTTTTGCGTACAGTTCGCATTATTCTGTCGACTGCATCGAAGAGACGGCAACTCACCATTGAAATCTCATCAATAATCAAGCAATCAACAGCATTTATTCTATTATGCTGATCTGAACCACAAATGTCATAAACTTTACTTGAAAGAAATTCTTGACTCCCGTCTGTAGTATTTGTAGTAACTTAAATGTTACGGCTCACTCATCCTGAGATCTCAGGTCATTTACGGTCGTACCCTCCCTAATGCCCTGAGGAAATCCATCCCGTTTCGGTGGGGAAGACGGCTGTTCCCTCGTGTGTACTCGCCAATTGGTAATTCACGAATAATCCATGCACTGCAGTGGGGGAACGCCACTTGATAACATACCAAACACCGTGCCTAGTGCCGCAACGTCTGCACACACATCTGGTGTTACGAGTTAACGGGCACCAGGCAAATAGAACTGTATCTCATTCCATAATTTATGCACGCTGTCGAATGACAGTTGCCCCAAACACATGAACTGGATCATACCTTCGTGTTTTGAACCTATTGATAAGTAGTCATTATGTACATAATCCATGAGAACCACTTTGACGCGAAGTTAATTCAGGAATAGTCAAAAATTCAGCGAGTTTGTCGGGGAATCGAAATTTGGTACTTGATATGAGAAGCCATACATCCCATACGAGAATATTTACCAACTCATTATGAGTATTTATCTACTCAGTATGAGAAGAAATATAATATCATTATGAGTACCTTTCTACTCGTCTGGGAGACGGACCTGTTAGTACCCTAAAGTACTCATCCTGACGAGGAAATTTCTTTCAGTGTATAAGGTGGGGTTGGTTGTAACAAATTTGAAGGGGCAGGTTGTAACATGTTACAACCTGCCCCAAGCCTGTTATAACGTACTCCACTTTTCTACTTCTGGGCATCTAGTTCTTATTGGCCCCTACACCAACATATTTTGTTGGTAGGAGATTAGGGATTCATGGGACATCAATTAGTTTAGCTAGTGCTAGATTCTGTTGGCCGGAATGTTACAGTGACAGCGGATCTCTAGTCTAGGGTGCACCAGGTACTCCACCTAGCAAAAAATACATTGGATTTTAAATGTACTTATCAGTTCCAAAGCACAGATTCCGACTCAATCTTACCTCCGTGATCAGGACAACCAACCCCGAATTTTTTTACTGGGGTTGTTTGTAACAGTCGACTTTGGACCCATTTTTCAGAGACGTGGATAGAGATGGCTATACTTTGTTCAATGCACAACTAACCATTGAATCAAATATTACAAAATACCAAGCAGGCTATTAAATTAAGACATCCTGTAATTAGGAAGTAATAGACCTCAAAAGAAAAAAGGGACACAACCAGCCCCGGACTCCTCTGCACCCTTAATCAAACGTAAATGCACACCCAATAAACTTAAATATTTTCAAAAATATTCAATTTTACTTGCCCTTGCAAAGACACAAGGTACAAGGCACCACGGCTTACTGTCCCATGCGACGGACGTGAAGAGCCGGGAATGAAAATCCCACTTGGCCCGGGATGGATTCGAACCCGGGACCTGCCGCTTGCTAAGCGGACGTGATAACCACTAGGCTATCAGGCTTCTCAAAAATTCAGTGGGTAAACCTTTGCTTTTTATGGCAATTATTTAGATTCTCAAGAAACCGTTTGAGACGAAAATCTTGCAGGAGTTGTATTTTTGACGAAAAATAAAAAAAGTGGTTTTTAATCGCATACTTTTTAAAACTGAAACCAGTGTCATTTTAAAACTTTCCTGTTTCTATACAGGAAGAAATTCTCAAATTTTCAATCGAAGCCTCCACATCATAATTGTGAAGAATGTATCCGAAATTTTCAGTGAGGGTCGAAACTCTAGTCAACAGTCCCAGTCTTATTTTATAGCCGACCTTTCATTATTGTCCCAAGACCAAGCTCATGAATAATAAGTCCTATTCATCGTAGGTAAAGTTAGTAAATGGCGTCAATTTATCAGAGGTTACGCTGGCTCTCCTGCCTTCATCGGTAAAGAGCAATTACGAATCAAGGTGACATCGCCACTCATTACTCAATGAAGTCATTACTCAATGAAGTGTCATCAAGAGTAACTATTTTCGACCAGGTCATATGAATATTTACAATATTCAGCAGGTTCGGTAGTTCTAAAAGAGACGGAAGAAATAGGGCTGACTTGACTGGAAAACTGAACGAAAATCATTTTTGAAAATGCTCTGTAACTTTTGTTCACCACTGAATTTTTCGAACCTGAAGTGACATTTGTTTGGTTCCGATGAAAAATCACACTTTCAATGAAAATTTCAAACTTTTGCCAGAAATGCATTTATAAAAAAGGAAGTGACTATTTACCCGGCTGCCGGTCATATTCAGCCGGCTGCCGGTCAAGCAGTGGACAAAAGATCCTTTGTTTAACCGGCTGCTGTTTCACCGACGGTTGCCGGATTCCTCTGTTTTTGATGGGACTTAGCGGGTAAATGGCAGCCGGAGAGGCGACGCCATTTCTCTGGGACAATGATTTCATTCGCAGATCCTAATGAGATACTTCAAATCAGTCCTATCGGGTCCTTTTTATTTGCCGAAAATCCGTTTCCGAGGAACACATCCTTAATTTTCCCCATCAGATTCCCAAAGTCAGCCAGAATGTGTTTAACGAATAAGAACTAATGCCATGATAAGGAATATTATTACTACACCCGGCAAGCCACATGCGCCAGTTTTACGTTGACCCGCAGCCGATTACCGAAGAAAAAGTTTATGCGTTCTTTACCCGGCAATTGCCGTTAAAATAACGGACAAAAGCTGTCACTCCGTTACCGGCAGCCGGGTAAGCAAGACGAATTTCCTCATTGCGTAAACGGCAGCCGGGCAAGTAAGACATATTTTCCTCAGTGCCTAACCGGCGGCCGGGCAAACAAGACGTTTTTTCACCACTGCGTACCCGGCTGCCGGGTAAATATCACCAGCCTATAAAAAATCAAGGTAATTTTTGTTGTCTCAAAATTTGTCTTAAGGCCCTAAATATCTGCCATTAAAAGCAAAAGTTAATCCACTGAAGATTTTGGGAAATATTTTGAAACGTTATTTGGTGTGCATTTACTTTTGATAAAGGGTGCATATTATGTACGGTACATACACCAGGGGTCAAAATATCGACAGATAGTGAGAATATCGCGATAAAGCTTAAGCCTCGCGCCAATCAGATCAGGTATGAGGAGTTGTTTGTATCTTCGTTACCTCTGTCAATTGCCTGGTCCTCTGCCGAACTTCCTTCCTGTTGCTGACCTTTCATCTAAAAAGATAGGGGAGTCACCGTCAGCCCCAGTAATAAATTATAAATGTATATAGAGTAAATACGTACATGTAGTTACCTCGTGATCGGCCAATTTTAGAGCACGTCAGTATGTGTCATAGTATGGGGCCCACGGAGGGAGGTGATGTATTGTGCGGGTAGAAGTTTTAATAGAATTGGACAAGAAATGCTTGAGGGGCTTTCTAAAGCGGATTTGAATTGGCATAGGCCAATTTCATACTCATATAGCCTAGTGATCGGGGTCCAGGCCAGGCACAAAAGAATGACAGCCCCATACTATGACAAATACTGACGTGCTCTAAAATTGGCCGATCCCGAGGTAACTACGTATTTACTGTATATAAATTATATATATATAAATTATATTAATACGTTTTTTTATATGGTCAGCATGCAACCTGCTGTACCGGATAAGGCACAATAGGAGCTATCATGTCAGTTGACTAGATGTTATACGAAGTATTTGTGAACTAACGTCGAGTGTCTCAACTAAGTCGGCCCTAGGTGAACTCCGTGTAGTTAAGGGGTTTTCAACTGTTTCTTTTTATTCGTCTCTCTTTTTTGCACTTGTCTGTAAAGATTGCGCCTAAATGCACTGATGTACTTAGGGTACGAAAAAAAGATTAATAATAATAATATAATGTTTGTTACGTTATGTCGGGAATCAATCATACATCATTGCTCTTGTATCCTGTATCTATCTATGTATTTTATTTTGCACTACTTTATTTACATTATATATCCTTGCTATTTTGTCTTGGAGCAAAGCCGTAAGCGATCCTTTTAGAGTTGCTGCCTATTCATAAGTGTTGGGCACTTTAAACAGTTCACTATAAGGTGACAATACTTGCAATGTACAGCAACAGTTTGGGACCTTCAACAGTCATGAATAGACAACAACTCTATTAGGATCTTGGCTTTCTCCCTGACCACAATTCTTCCCATGTGTATGTATTTTTGTTACTGTTCGTTTTGGTCAAAAATAAATATCAATATCAATGTCAATATCAATCTATTTGTATCTACCAAATCATCACATGGTTCTCCACATCGTGACAAATAGAGAGCGACAAAAGTCATCGAAACCACGAAAACAATACTCGCCTTCTCATTCATCTGTCTTCGCTTTAGTGCCATAAGTTTAACGGCCAATGTAAGGAATGAGAAGCCGATGAATATAGCTAGAATCATGAAAAGACCGTAGAAACTGTCGATGTGCAACCTAACGTGCTCGTCATCATCCCCAGAACAATACTTGAACGGTATCCACCTAAAAAACAGGCGAAAGTTCTACAGTTAGTACCAGAGAAAACAGTTTCGAATCAAAGAGATCAATTAATGAAGAAGTAGCACGGACACCTATTACGCTGATGGTCATGGCCTGCAACTGAACACAAATTCAAGTCTGGCCCTTTCGATGGCTGTCAGGTGTGCTCCCTAAATGTGGATTCTGTGTTTCCTACACAACAATTTAAAGGAATTGCCCTTTTTTCTTGACAGCCGGCGCTGCCATCTCTGTGCGCGCCACTCTCCAATCCCAGGGCTAACTAGGTTTTCGGCGAATGCACCCGATGTACTACGTGCATGTTGAAATGGTTTTGTAGGCGGCGCCCTCTATACGTCGACAGTCAAAGTACCGATAAGAGATCGCATACTGTTCTCCTTTAAACCGAAATGAAAGCTTACTTTGCCATTAAATCTTTTATCCTCCCATTATCTCTCATTTCAATCATGACGTCATACAACAACTTCTTGTGTTTCCAGTCTCGTGCCATTGGAAAAGCTAGCTCATTTAACCCGACCATATCGTGGGAAACACCGAGAGCACAATCGTCTGAGTTACCTACAAAAAGACAAGACAAGTTCTACTCAGCGGAATGCTCCCCAGTGAAAACTGAGGTGAGTAACCCTGCATATAGGTAATTTGCCTTAGAGTAATCAGAAGTGAAAATGGTATGTCCTGATGACGCAAATAAAACCGTGTTTTGATGAAAACATGTTACCCATACTTTAGCAGTGCTGCAATCTGTTATCTGGCAATGGAACTCGCAGCATTTTATATAAGGTGGACGTCAAAAGCAAACCGACCTGTTATTTCCAAAGCAAAAGACCTGTTATTTCCAAAGCATACACTTCATGAAAAAGAATGTATTAGAAAGTATACATGTAGGAGTTACAATACTAGACTTAGGGCGGCTTTCCATTGGAGCGTTCCGTGCGCAGAAACGCTCGAAAGCATTGTATTTTTCCACGTCATGACCAACGCCACAGAAAAAAAATAATGCTTTCGAGCGTTTCCGCGCACGAAAACGCTCCAATGGAAAACCGCCCTTTAATACCTTCGTATACGTGAAGGAGAAGACTATTTCCAATGAATGCGTAGTTGTGATCGTTCTTTACCCTGGCTACTCCCTCATCGTATGACTCCACGTACTCCATATGCTTAGCAACTCTCTTGTAGCCCACACTCTGGCCAGTATGCACGAAAGTATCCATAAAAGAATCGTTCAACGTAACCAATTTTATCCCCTTGGTGTGCCCTAAACTTTCTATCGTACCACTGGGCATATCCTGGTACGATTCCGACAAGAAGCTTGCAAGGTTACCAGTATATGTGGCTGTCAGTACCAGGGCACAGAGCCAGTAAACCACTGAAACAAAATCGTTCGAATCAGCAAGTGGTCTGTGGTTCTTCAACCGGTGTAATGTTTTATTTGACTGCTCCTCCGTTTGTCAGGTGAATGTCTTCAACAATAGACTAACGTATAAACTGCCATGTGACCGTAGGGTTCGCACTGTTAAAAATGTCTCTCTGTTTTTGAGTACCTGCCAAACAATCGAGTACAAACTGGCATATGGGATGCATTCTCATTCATTACGCCGGTGTAATGTTTTTCAGTCTGGCCATTTTAGTGGAGCAGACAAGCCAGCAAAAGGGCCTTAAAACAGGAGATAGCTTGCATAGTCTACAAGACAAAATAGGTATCATTTTGTTCGTTAGGATGTTTACTCTATAAATCTGGATGTTATACTCGTGAAATAATAGGGTAGCATGTCATTTTAACCCCTTTTTAGCTCAGCTGACCAAAGGTCAGCGGAGCTAGTCAAATAGGTATTCAGTGACGTCAGTGTGTCAGTCCAGCACTCCAGCAGTCCATCTGTCAAACTATGCCCGACGTTTTGTAACCGTAATAGCTAGAGACTCCAAATTACACCTGAAGGTAGCCCTTGGTGAACTCTCCTCGGAAACAAAAAATGAGCGCAATTTGACCCATATTAGGCGCACCAGGGGGCGTTTTGTGTAAAATGAAATATCGCAATATCTCCGTCCCTATGATAAATATGTAGACAAAAAGTGATGGGATAGATAGGTTGATATTTTCTACATCAGTTCAAAGGGAAGTTAGTGCCAGATCCGTCCACCAGGGGGCGCTATTCAACAAAATAAAAAACAGGGGTATTTGAATTTTCGCGCCTTCTGCGCCAGCGTATCATTTGCCAGTGTCTGACGTCATCATCATTGGAATTCACAGCTTAGGCCAGGAGTCTGCATTCAGCAGTTCAATCGTCTACTTCGAAGGAGTTCAGCACATCTAAACAATGAGACGCTAGGTAAGATCTTTTTTTCATTCTAAGAACCTAATGACGCAATGATTACCAATTAAATGGCCCTGGCATTGTGAGTTTCGACAGTTGATCGCCTGCTCTGCCCTCGGCTATCACAGTGAATAAGTAATGAGGCGGAAGGCTCGTCACTGGGTTGATTCTGATGACGTCAGAGGCCTCTGATCCTCTATCGTAGCGAGAGAACGAAGAATGACCAATTGGCATGACCATGAACCACCACTCGAATCTCGTCGAAGTGCTCATGAAATGTCAGCCAAATTACGGCAAAATACCACAACTCACATTCTTCCCCATATGATGAAAAATCAACGCATGCAACGAAGATGATTTTCACGTGGCAATTTCTTTGTTGACGTGGGCAAACTTTTTACTTTTTTTAGATTGTTGTGCAGGATGTGGAATCCGGCTAATTCCAGGACTGCCGTGTGAATTTTGCCGAAGACACGTCTGGCGAAAGTGAGAAGCCTCCCTCCAGTCCTCGGCATATTCGGATTATGGGTTGCGGAAATAGAATAGCAAGTCAAAGTCAAACAAGAATAATGGCAATGATGATTTTATAGCTCCCTATTCACCCTGGATTAATTCTTGTGAAGGTGTCAATAATATTAAAGGGACACGGTC
>NMRB01003177.1:52920-64800 GCA_002633025.1 Notospermus geniculatus
ATTTTATGCAGATCGGCAACCTTCCCAACAATTTCACTTCGTACAGCCGATTGGAAGCTAAAACCCTGAAAAACTTTCTACCGAACGATGGAGTATACAAATTAAAATAGCCTCGACGGGATCATAAAAGACTTACTTTGAGGTAGGAGTTATAAATCCACCAGTTTTGTCGGCGTTTCAGCAACATCCGCCATTTTTACTCGGTGAGGTGTAAGATAAGACTCGGAGAGGGTTGCTGCCGGAACGAAATATTTGGAAAGGCTGCTGCCGATTCTCCACGGTGTACATGAGCCCTAACTGTATATCTGCTTATCAGTCACTGGTAGGTCACTGACATTTTTAGACTGGTCGAAGCAGACCCTGTCAACTTGCCGTTCATTGGAGGAAAATCCAGGGGATTGTTCATTTGTTGTTTCTCCCATATCCCACAATGCATCACAGGCCGAAAAACTAATAATGACTGCCGCCATGATATTAGCACTGGTCTTACACAGGAAAGGCTTTTCGACTTCGTTTACTCACTAAACAAACTTCGTTCCAGGTGAGTAACGAACTCGGTCGACATATAAATTGACCGAGACGATAGCCTCCCTCAGGGTGCAATTTTATGGTTGTTTGAAGGCACTAGCGTCCGCCAAACATCCAACATTTTTCCATCGTCGACTACTCTTTTGGCCCACGCTAGTACACAAATATGTACGGTGATGCATAGCAAACCATGGCCAACTGATCTTCATGAAACCGGCAACAAAAACTGACAAAACCGTCTTATTGCACTCACACTTTTGAACGTTCTAAGCTCATCATCTGCTGGACACGAGAAAGTGA
This sequence comes from Notospermus geniculatus, assembly GCA_002633025.1. Classification (NCBI taxonomy): domain Eukaryota; kingdom Metazoa; phylum Nemertea; class Pilidiophora; order Heteronemertea; family Lineidae; genus Notospermus; species Notospermus geniculatus. Next base: position 53,749 of record NMRB01003177.1, read on the forward strand.
ACCACACAAACCATAACATCAAAAATGGATACAAATGGTCACTTATTACAGACGTAATTTTGCCGGCGGAAAAATCAAGGGCAAAAATAATGGCTCACGGCTCATGGACCACGTGACCTAATATTCAAGGTATAAGGTGGAGATAAACTTTTCTCAAATACTAGAATTTCAGCCTTCCCCGATGCATAATATGAGCGTAAGGAACGAATATCTACTGGTTATTTACTTTCATGTACGAACGGAAAATGTGTATACAAACCTGAAAAAAGACGGGTAACGGGTTTGGCTGGGGCGAATGATCCTCCTGCTCCGCTCATTGTACCGAACGAATACCACATCACCTCTGGCCAAGTAAATTTATTTTCCTCGTCGGGTTCATTCAGAAATGGGTTCCAGTACTCAATAACGTATATAAAGACTGCCGACAGGATCACCGTCACCATGATGGCATACCATACAGACACTTCAAAGGGACGTATGAAGTTGAACAGGGTGGCGGGGTATCTTTTTTTCTGTCGGATGTAAGTGAGTCCGACATATTCAAACTGTGGTGAGAAGTAGAAATCTTTGGAACGGAGTTTGGTCTTCGATATCATTCCGATGGCCATCACCGCCTTCTGTAATTGATAAGAAAATTGATGGTACTTTAAGAATGACGAATTGTTGCATTTTGTTTGTTTATTCGCATTGACTCAAGTCAAATTAACAGTAAAGGTACTAGACACAGTGACTCTCCATTCGATGGCACGTTCCTCATGTCCACCTACCCCTTCCTGCAGTTCTCCCATCGCCCCGCTCCACTTGTGGGAAGTGCTATTATAAGATCCATAATGATTCTCCGGTGCTGTATAGAACTTGAACTCGGTAATATCGTTCAGCTTCCAACCCATATTCACAAAAATCTCCTCCGTAAGTTCTACAGCGAAACCAGAAAAATCACTGTTTGACGTCACCGTTGACATTTTTTTCATCGCAAACGGTTTTTCCTGAAGGGTAGTGATGAGAGAATCAGTGATGAACAAAAAACATAGTACGGTGAGTTTGGCATCTGCAGCAGTGCTTCACGTTTGAGGTGTGCGATTGCGCTCGCGCGCCTCGACGCTCCTCAAATTTCGCTCAGGGGCGCAATCACCCACGCTCCTCGATATTTTAACCGAACGCGCTCCTCAAACAAGTAAAAAAGTTGTTTGACGAGCGTGTTGTTAGACCCTGATCACATACTTGTCACCAAGGTACTGGCGAGTTGCCAACGATCCCGACTTGAGGACAGCTTTCACTTCTAGTGTTCAGGGCCCAAATCCATAAAACCTTAGGCTTAGTTGCCTGTTAAAGTGCCCAGTTTGTACAGGCCGATGTACACAACTAGCAACCAACTAAGCTAGCAAGGTTTTATGGATTTGGGGCCTGAACTTTTGGTTTTATTTCGCTGGGATGGAAAGAAATCGCCTCAAAAACTGTTTGGTTGGATTCCTGATGAAATTTCCTTTCCAATGACATAAAGCTTGCCCGTCTTGGTCATTTTTAGGAAGCGATACTGACTTGCGGCTAACAAAAATGTCTTCATATTTACAATATGTACATTATTCACAGAATAGCAAAGCTTTTCAGAGTACACACTCCATCTTCAGGCTATGAACATACTGGCAAACTACAAAACTGTATTACAATATATACCTAGTCATAACAAGTGACAAGTCAAGTGATATATGACAAGGGGTAAATTAAAATAATTGAAGTGCGTTTATGATGGACTCTATGAGAGGCTCAATTTGGGTCATTTGTTCAATAATCTTTTGATTTCATTGCAAGCTTTACTTAGAATAACATTTTGGGGCCAAGTTATCAAGTTAGTTTGACTCCGTTGGAAGAAATCTCAACAGCCAATCAGAAAACACCTTGCTTTAATATGGTGTAATGGGTGGTTTGCGGATAAAGTGCCCATTTCAAGGTTTTTATTTTTGTAAAATAAAAGTCTACTAGTATTAAAATGGTTTTGTTGGTGATTAAATGTCTTAGGGTGCTTTTTTCTTTTACACAATGTTGCAAGCAGTGCACTTTTTGCTCTTTAGGCCGAAAAATGATGGACTCCAAAAGTTATCACCCCCATTTTTGTGTCAGTACCGTTACGCAGATAAACAGATGTTTTTCTGTTAATACCTTAACTGACCTGAAAAATGTTTTTGGTCATAATTACTCGTTGGAAAAATACAAAGAGAAATATTCATCAATTTATTTAGAATATCGACATGCACGGCAAGTTATGACCTAAGAATGACACATTATTGCATCACGGGCATCATGATACTCATTCTACTGTGTAGTATTGAGCAGTTCTGAAGCAAGTTAGATATCATCCCTCTTGCATCAAATTAAGATAATGACAGCGTTTAAGATATACCAAGGCGAAAATCAGCAGGGCTAATGATGAGGAGAATTTTGGAGTTTAAATCGTGTAACGGTACTGACATGTGTGTAACGGTACTGACAATAGGTGTAACGGTACTGACAAAGGTGTAACGGTACTGACAAGTGTGTAAGGGTATCATGATGCTCATTATACCAATAGGATTTAGAAGTTCTACTGCAAGGTGGATACCATCCATATTGCATCAAATAGAGTCGGACAGTTCTGACGGTATCAAGGTAAAATTGGCAAGAGAATTTCGGAGTTTGAATTGTGTAACGGTACTGACACTTCTGTAAAGGATATTGACACAAAGGCCATATGCAAAGCCTATATGTGGGTTATTTCACCCTCTGGATGTAATCAGTTTCACTTCAATCATTCGCAAGCCTCGTTCCACAGAGCTCCAAGAAGCTGAACAAACAGAAATCAAAAGATGGTGTAAAGCTGTTTATTTTATTAAGAACATTGAACACTGGTAGAATTATCAAAGAGTTTATAACCAACTGATCACAAAACGCTAAAAATCTTGGGCAAAATCTATTCTAAAAAACTGAACGCAACAAGTTTTAACACAATATTACCCCGGTACCATAACTGTCAAGTCCTGATGGGCTGGTACAAGTTGCAGCACCTTTCACCTGTTCACAATAACCTCGGTACCGGTACGTAGCCTACTGTAAAGTGCATCGATGGGGCAGCAACCTCAGCAGTCTCATTTTCATTACTGTCTGAACCCAATTGTTAATACGCAGAGGCTGTAACGTTTTTAAGTTACTTAACTACCTTAAAAGGTAACTATGCCGATGTGTAGGCTTATTGCACTTCAAACTCAAGGAAATAACTCCAAATTGAACTTCAGAACGATTGGGAACACAAAAACATGACCATGTGAACATGGTGCGACTTATCCTTATTTTAACAAGTTACCTGACCCACTCATCAAGCTTCTTCATGGTTTCATCCCAAACAGACTTGTCAACAATGAAATGGCTCTGGTCATCATGTGCAGGCTGAGGTTGGCTGATGAGGCTGATTAATTTGTCGTATTCGTACCAGACCTCATTATCTTTTCTTGCCGGCCAAAAGAATTTGTTGACGCAACGTGGTACACGGTGCATTGCATCGACCCGAATAGATTCCTCGTCGGCATCGTCAATGATGCCGGGGAACCCTTTCCCCTCATAGTTGACTATACAATATTTACCAACGAGGTCATCATTGTATTCACACACTGGCTGCAAAGCGGAACTGTTAATGTCAGGTTCGTCTGGTCTTACCATATTGACATTCACAGCAGTTGCGTCAGCAGAGTCGACCACATCATGGGCGGCAGCCGGCACGTGGGCCTCTGGATCTACCATGTCTACTGGAGGTGCCTGCAAAGTGGGTTTGGTATGCTTAGAGTAGCCTGGGAATTGGTGTTTTACTGGTTTAAAACACTGACATGTGTGACATGAAGGCCGACCTGCATCACTACGTTTGCAAAAGCAACTAAGATTGCGACAAAAAACCTGGCCCTTTTCGCAAGAGATGAGTTGATGGAACCCCATTGTTCCAGTCAATGGTCTTAGCATGACAGCATCAATATACCTATCCATTTGTTCCACGTCTTCCTCTGAGATTAAAAACATGTTAACATTGGTCTTCTCTGAGAGACAGTCAAAAACAGACTTGGCATCGACAAGGTCTTTGCCCTCAGCTACGCTCTGATCGGCTGTTCGTTTTAGGGTTCCGCCGATGCCGTCTTCGGCTCCTTTGCCGTGGCCTGACTCCAGCAAAGACCAGTTAACATGGGGTATTGGTAAACAGAGAAATCAAGAAATGAAGAAATCGAGAACTCCCAAGATCGATTAGTTAGACCTCGCACGTGTAAGGCCATATAAATAAAATGTTTGATTAGCAACTTTCCACTCTCAACTTTTGACGAAGGCGGGAGGTTTTTAAAACGCTTTATTGAGTTTGAGGATGCAACTTAGTATGGTAACCACGGTAACCATCTTGATGAGGCCGAATTTGATTGGATGTCATGCACTGAAATATAGAGGGCCCCACAAAGAACGACCTTGACCTTTGAAGTGACCTTGACCTCAACTAGACCCAAAAGAGGGCGTCACTCTATCATCTTAGTTCCAAATTCCACCGCTAGGGGTGCAAAGTCGCGGATGATCACTCGGGAGTACTCGGGCATCTTCGGAATACTTCGGAAATGTTCGGCAATTTCCGGTTTTTCGGCCATAACTTTTTTGTCTTTGATCGGAATCGGTCGGAATCTTCGATGACGTCATCACTGACCTTTGACCTTTCATACTGACATGATCAGTGGTGAACACAAGCTCAGAATATGCGTCCGTCCGAAAATACATAGTCCGGACCCATGATTAGCCTTCCTTCCTGTCATTTTTTTAAGTAGGTCCGTGGTCAGTATGAAAGGTCAAAGCATATAGAAATTACTTTTACACCTGTATTGTGTTGTTGGACCATCTGATACAAAGTACACTGTGTCGATTCCAGGGTTTTCTTGGATGGCGTCCTCAATAACTGGCTTTAAATGTGCCCATATCGCCGAGGGGTCATGTCTCCTACAGTCAGAAACTGAGGCAAAACTTCTGGCGTCATTCTGGGAATACAGAATTCCTGTATGAAGCGTAACTTGGGCATTGGATGCCCCAAAGTGACAGCTCTGGATTTCTCTGTGGTGTTTTAGTCCATAGTTCTCAGAGAAGTCTATATGTAACAAGATTTCGTTTTCCTCCAATGTCAGTCTCTTATCTCTTATGACTCTATACTGGTGACGTATATTAAATACGTGCCTGCACAGCTTTCTCCGTAGGTTTTCCTCAAAGCGTTCCGTCAGCTTATCCATCGTGTCTACGATTTTCACTTTCACTGTCTTTTTCGTGGTCTCAATCTTTCCTGTTGCTCTGTTTTTGTATTGGTGGTCTTCAACTCTCCATTCCCACCAATGCGTCATCTCATTGTCCTCAAAGGCCGCAAACGGCACTCTAAGTTCTCGGCAGTCCTCACATTCACGATACATGCACGCTTTACTTTCCGTTGAGCAACAGATCAAAGGAAGTAGTTCCTCCGGATTTCTTTCATTGATAATTTTCATATCAGCGAGCCTGTCTGCCATTAGTTCAACGTTGCCGTGTATGCGACAACCGCAGGTCTCACGGTCTTTTGGTTTAGGTTTTATAACCCAAAAAGGTTTGTTTTTAAGAAAAAAAAAACGTAAGACACGCGCAACTTTGGATTCTCTGACTTGTATTTATGATGAAGGTTGAGAACAGAATCATACAAGTGGCGAACTTGCTTCGTTTCACCATTGCGCGTTATCGAATCTTTCTTCCCAGGGCGCTGGCTGCTGTTGTCATCACGAAGAAAGAAAGTATTGATGGAAGAGATAATTTCGTCTGAAATTCTATCCCGCCGGCGTTTTCTTTCCAGTGCGGCTGCTTTTATGGCCCGTCTGTTAATTCCTAGCTGTTTTTCAAGATGGTGTGACAATCGGTACTTAGTCAGAAAATGTTCCTTAAAGAGTGATCGGACCAGCTTCTTTTCTCTCTGTGTACTCATCTCTCTGTACCTACGTTTCACGTTCTCCACGACGGCAAATGAAAGAAGTAGCTGTTTGCGAACCTGAGCCGAATCTCCTGAGCGGAGGAGTTTTTTACTTTTTGTCCGCGGTGTTGCAAGAAGATTTCCAACCTGGATTCTGGCCCGCTCGTAACGTTTCTGTACTCTTTTTGTACCTCTCTGCGCGGTGTCTAACTGTGATTTCAGCTTTTCGATGGTCCTATACGCCTTTGCTCGATCTTTCCGAACTCTACTGCGCCCCCGTTTACGATTCTCATTATTCTCATTGTGAGCCTCATCAGGGTAAGGACTTTGAGGTGGGGTAATTAGGTCTGCGGCTTGCTTGGCCCTCTTGCGATGGGCCCGTTGCTGCCGACACCATGCCCGTCTCTGTGTTCGTTGTTCTTTTTTGGACATGTCCCCGATGGCTTTTCGTTTTCCAGCTTCCTTACGCTGTCTATTCCGTTCCCTTTCCTTTTGCAAGTACCTCTCATGGGCTTCGGGGTCTTGCTTCTGCTTGTCCCGCCATCTTTGCATTCGTTTTTTTGCACTCAACGGTCTAGCTTTTTTAGGAGGCATTTCCTGGAAAGATATCATTTAGGCATAGCATTGGTAATTTTCACGTCTGAAGATATATAGGCCCACAATTGAAAAAGGAAAAAAGTGATTTTCAACGGTCTTGTTTTGGCAACCCACACGATCAAATTTTGATACGTTATTTTGAAATTCAGACTGCAGGCCTATTTAGGCTTCAATGTATAAACCCGCATGTAGGCCTTTATCGTTTATTGAGCATATTGCATGAGAAATTTGATCGTGTGGAGCGGCCAACAGGCCTAATCAAACTATTTCGTCAGTACCGTTACGAATAGTCAGTACCGTTACGCATAATGGGGTAACGGTACTGACGTAACGGTACTGACCAATTTATATTTTGAATGCACATAACACAGCCGTACATTACGCAATGCGTGGCATTCTCGGACCATGGCCCACTGGGCAGCCCCTAAATGCCACCTAGAGTGTTGAATACCAAGATAAATGCATTGGTTTATGATGCTATATATAACGGTACTGAGAGTGAATAAACATACGCCACACCCTTCCCATCGAAATCGGGAAATATGTGATAAATTGTACCTCAGTGACTCAGCCGCGCTGTTTGAAAATGGCGGGCACTAACACATGAATGGAATGACGTCGCTTGATTTGTAGTTTTTAACTCACCCGTCAGATGGCAATGCTGGAGTTATCCGTAACGGTGCCTGACACTGAACCTGGCGACATGGACAAACAAAGGAACAAGTGCAAAATTTTTGAATTTATTATGATTTATTCGTTCTTTCGGACCAATCTGTGATTATATATCTTACGACAGCAATATATCAGCAAAAAGCCAACCATTTCGTTGTGAACTGTTGATTTGCCCACACGCAGAAAAATTCGTATATGCAGTTGCGACAGCAGTCTGGTCGGGGGTGAACATATTCAAATGGGCTTAATGTTCGGATCTGTGGGTAAAACAAACCATAAATTAGTGCGCATGGAATGAGACACACATCACTAATTGGATTATGTAACTGGAAGTAGTACTTTAACCTTAAAGTCTCCCTCTTGCCGTCCCGACGAATCCTTTGCGAACATGATATTTGAATGTGATTACAAGTGTAGATGACATATCCGAAACCAATTTTTCAATAAATGATTCAGTTCCAGTGTAAAACACAAAAAAATCGCTTTCGGCTAGGCCCGGCCATAAAAAACTCACTTGACGTTTAGACCGAACGCCCATGACGCGTGTGACGTCACAAAAGGCAGTCGTATGGTACGGCCGCAGACAGATGACATGGATGATGGCCGACAGGCCGGATCTTTTTTAGCCTATTGTGTACGGAACAATAGCACTCGTTTTCTGTTCGTTTAAGATGGTATTTACGTGCACGGTTGCTGGATGCAGCAAGCGTGCAGAATCGGGCATCCGGTCGCTGCACGAATTTCCACAGGAGCATAAATACCGTGTTCAATGGACAAGGTTTGTGCGCCGCACGTATGATGGATGGCCGGGACCAACCAAATCTTCCAGGATATGCAGTGACCATTTCGAGCCGTCATGTTACGCTAATCGTATGATTTGGGAAATGAAACATGCCTCGAAATTGGAGTTGATTGACGGCTCAATCCCTACCAAATATCCTGAGGGAACCTGCCGGAGCCAAGCATCGCCATCGACGACATTAAAAAACTTGCCACCACAGGGTTCGTACGCCATCATATTTTCATAGGCCTAGCCTACACAGCCTTGAAAAGCTTGATTACGCTAGGCCTAGCCTACCCTAAGCCTAGGCCTATAATATAGGCCTAGGCCTAGCCTAGTTTGGTAGATCAGCATTGATCAGTGAATTTTGGTACGGTAGGCCTAACCTACCTAGCACTAGGAGGCCCCTGCCCTAGGCCTATCATGATGGCCTTGCCTCCCACATGTCGAAAAGTGCTTGGGTTCTGCACACATTTTGTCAAAGTCGTATTGAAAGTCCTTGATTTCTTATTGTTCTTCTGTTGAATGAATTATTCTCCCTTATATATAAGGCATTTTGTAAGGGGTCTAAGGCTACCGGTAGGGTCTAAAACTCGTTAGGCCTAGGCCCTAGGGCCTATTTTCTCGAGTGTGCCCTGCGTGATTTCCGGTAGGCCTGCCTGCCTATAAGGACTTATTTCTTCGCAGAATTCTTCTCAGTCAGTGTAGCTTGGCCTACCAATTTAAAAGTCCTTGAAAAGTTCAGTAACAGCCCTTGAAAAGTCATTAATTTTTTTGCTTTGCCAGAGGGAAGAACCCTGTTGTCACCTTCGACCAGTCAACATGGTCAAAGCCCGGCCCCCGGCAGTGACACCACCACTCATGGTACCGAGCCAACACCACCCAAGAGACCACGGTCTGCATATCGGAAAAGAGAAGTTCAGCGTGTAAGTACCGGTAAGGCCAAGGCCTATATAGGCCTATTAGGCCTAATATTAGTTAATAATATATTTCGAGGGCATTTAGGCTTATAGGCCTAGACAGTCTTCAGGTCTTTGCTTACTGTTGGCATGGTTGTGTGGTCTTTGGGCTTGTGAGTTGTCGAAGTTTTTATTGAACGTTTTGTTGACATGGAAATTTCTCCATGCTATGCTAGCTTCCTGAATGTGCCATGTGGGTCTCACCTGTACCTTGGAGGAATAATTCAAGCCTGTACAAATTCCAAATTCATAATAATTCAGTTTGCATACACTAGGCCCAACTGAATTATCTTTTCAGTTACTAGACCTAGAATCACCAGTTGCTGCAGAATCAGCGGAAGTGACTTTGGTGCAAACGGACACTGCTGATTGCGACATGCCAATTGCAGAACCACTAAGTAAGGATGCCTCAACTCAGTGGGAAGCACAGCCAGGGGGTTATGCAAGCGTCAAAGTGCAGACCAACTTGCGTTTCACGAAACCACCTCGAAGGAGTAAGGGTGAGTTAATTGGTCAGTGTGCTCCTCCTAAAATTATTTTAATGTAGCCCTATGCTTTTTTTTCAGAAGTATGTTTTTTTGTTATGGAATATGCGTACCGGTACCAATGCACGTATAAAGCCGGAGATATAAAGTACTTTTTTAACTTGCAGCCACCCAGACCAATATTGCTAGGACAAAATCAACTGGTGTGAATTGTCGAATTTTAAAACCATTGGCCACTACGGCAGTCGACGTGGATTACGATGGAGATGATGAGATGGATGAGGAGTGTGGAGAAGATGAACTCAACCAAAGCCTGTATGATCCTAATGAAGAGGGCATGGAGGAGGAAGAAAGGAATGATGAAAGGTACCCTTACATATCTCTATGTGCAATTTTAAGAGATGAAAGCATTATAGCAGGGTTTTCGCTCAACCACGTCGCAGAGGAATTGTTGGGGACTTACTGTACTACATGTAATGACTGCAGCTTTTCCTTTTTTTCTCTTCAGTCCATCAAATGACACTTCTACTGATATGGTGACGGAGGAGAAGTTCATTGTATCAAAGTCCTGTCTGTGGGAGTTGTTTGAAACTTGTCCTGTTTGTACCCAGAAAACAGCTCTTGAAGAACCTTACAGAAAAGGGACATGTGTAACAATACGGCAGAAGTGCTCCTGTGGTTACCTCAGGCAATGGTCATCCCAAAAATCTTACCCAACGAGTGCCCATACCTACATTCCGGAGGGTAATTTGCAGTTGAGTGCTGCCATTTTTTTCAATGGCACATCAGCTGCCAAGGTTATCAGGGTGCTTAAGTCAATGAATGTGGCTTGTATCAGTCCAAGTACCTACTTCAGCCATGCTGCAACTTATCTTCGGCCAACTGTGTACCACGTATGGAGGGAGGAGCAGGACTCGTTGCTGCAAAGATTAGCATCCATGGAAGGTGGTCTCGTACTCGGCACTGATGGCAGAGCAGATTCTCCAGGACATTCAGCGAAGTATGGGTCGTATTCGGTCTTGGAGGAGAGGATCAATAAAGTGATTGATGTTCAGCTAGTGCAGGTAAATTGAATACATTATGAATATGAGATGACAGTGACAAAATTTGCTTCTAAACTGAGGAAGGGCCTAGACGACCTGGGCTCAAAATAGCACAGGCAATGCTGGCACTGCTTTCTTTCTTTAATGGTCTTCAATATCTGTTTCAGAGCAATGAAGTGGCAAACAGTAATGCGATGGAGAAAGAAGGCCTGATTCGTGCTGTGCAGTTCTTTCAGTCCAAAGATCTGTCAATTGAGGTGATCATTACCGATGGCCACTTGCAAATTGCCAAATGGATCCGAGAAAATTTGCCTGAAGCAAAGCACTATCTGGATGCTTGGCATGTTGTTAAAGGTAAACGCTTGTTTTGGATGGAACCCTACAATTATATCAATAGTATCAAGGCTTGAAAATAAGTAGTTTGTCACTTAACTTTAGAAAGTTGAAGTGATATTCTACTGTTGTCAGGCCATGAGTTCCAGGTGAAGGGAAATGATCCTGTTCTGATAGTGATATTCTACTGTTGTCAGGCCATGAGTTCCAGGTG